>BLKR01003071.1:82500-162975 GCA_011170035.1 Teleogryllus occipitalis | reverse complement strand
CTCGAAGAGGTCGTTCAAAACTCAGACGGTTGGACAACAATAGGCAACACCGCAGAAACTTTCACCCGTCCATCCGCGAAATCAAAAACACAATCATCACTACCAATCATGACTGAAAACAGATTTGCTGTGTTAGATTATGACAATGATTTTACTTGCCTTCCCAATCCTCACTACCCTCTCCCATCATCGACACGTCCACCGACAACCCGACGCAAACAGGCTAGCGAGCGCAAAGAAACAAAGACACGTAGAGTTGCGCAACCTGGCCCACAAGTAAACAAGGACGTTCCCACTGAGCCCACCAAAAAGGTACTAATTTTAGCAGATAGCCATGGGCGACAAATCTCCTCCCTGCTCAGTGGGAAACTCCCATCCAATTTCTCTGTCATGTGTGTGTTTAAACCTAACGGGAGGTTTGCCGACGTGATCAGTGAATTGGACACCCACACAAAAACTCTCACCAAATGGGATAGAGTCATCATTATAGGAGGGCAGAATGACATCAATTTGGGTGGTCACTTTTCACCTGAGCAACATGTTGACAAACTACAACGCGCCGCCTAAAGCACAAACTTTGTAATCTCGACTCTGCCCTTCTGGTACAACAAACCAACACTGTGCAAAGAAATTAGACACGCAAACAACCAATTAAAACTGCATCTGAGAGGCACATATATTAAATTATTTGAGGTTAACTTTCTCTCAGAAAAACACTTCACCCGGCATGGCCTTCACTTGAACCTTGTCGGAAAATATGCACTCGGTAGCGAACTTTCAAAACACATCCTTACACCTCAGCAGTTTCCTACCCAAAACTCACCCCCACCTACATCTTTTAGTTCTCTTCCATCCTCCGGAATCCCCTTGGATCCAATTACCTTATCCCCTGAACCTAATCCTTGTACTACCTCTCTCATTATTCATTCCCTTACACCTGTAACCCCTTTCCTCACCTCCTAACACTGCTGGGACACGATACTTCCTTCGACCACGAACTCGTAAAAATGAGATAATAAATAAATAGCAACTACAGTGAGATGCAGCAGAAAAGTATCCGTGTAGGTACATGCAAAAAATTTAAATAATGCATCATAATGTGCAATCTCTCAAATAAAATGGAAGTTATCGAGGCAGCATTACAGTGTGATCTGAGTCAAATAGATGTTCTTTGCTTTACCGAACATTGGTTATCTCATAATGATCTAAACACACTCCAAATTCCTAGTTTTTACCTTGTAGGATCTTACTGTAGAGCGAGGGAATCAAATAAAGGCCATGCTTAGGCAGGTTCGTGTATTTATGTAAGAAATAATATTGATTTTACCTTTTTCTCAGAATTCAATTTATGAATATGCAGTTGAAAAAGTATTTGAATTAACAGTCGTACATCTTAGTACGCTCAAAATTATCTTACTTTGCATCTACAGACCTCCAACAAAGCGAGCTTTAGATTATTTCAATTTCTTAGAAAATCTAGAGATAACTGAACAAAATTAGTAATCTCTCTTTTAAATCCATTGTTGTATGTGGAGATTTCAATATTGATTTTCTGAGCGAATCCCAGGAAAAAGAGCAGTTTTCAATTTAATTCATTCTTTTAATTTAGATATTACAGTGAACGTACCTACACGGAATACTCTTACATCACAAACAGCAATAGATCAAATTATAGTTAACAAACCACAACTAGATATGAAATAATAACGAATAATCTAGGTTACGGTGACCACAATGCACAAATTCTTACAATTACTAATTACATGAATACTGACACAATAAATAAAACACGCATGTGCAGAGCATTTACAAAAGCTAACATAAAATTATTTACGGACTACTTGCTGAAGGAACCATGGAAGGCGGTTTATAACGCTATTGACACAAATTAAAAATATAATTTATTTTACTCAAAGCTTTCATTTCATTTTAACGCGTGCTTTCCTATTAAAAAGAGAAAATTAAACATTTCACAAAAAAGTAATACTTGGATCACACAAGGAATTAGAACATCGTGTAAAAACAAACGTACACTCTACTTTTTTTTCTAAACATCATAAAGTATCACCCGGTTTCCATGTCTACTTTCGAGAATATAAAAGAATTTTAAGAAAAATAATAGTTCAGGCAAAAATAATGAAAAATACTGAGGATATTTTGAACGCTAGAAACAAAACTAAAGCAATGTGGAATATCGTAAAAAATACGACACGACATTTCGTAGAGAATGATGTTTTAAAGGATAATGAAAGAGAAGCAAGTAATCCAGAAAAAGTTGCGAATATCTTCAAGCAACACTTTTCTAGAATTGCCGTTGATCTCACGAAGGGACTAAAACCACAAAATTCAACATCATATGATTCTCAAAAAAAATTCGGCACCATGTTTATTCCGAAACTTCTTCCAACGAAATCCTCAGAATAGTCAGTAAACTAAAAAATAAATATTCATCTGGTTTAGATGAATTTCCGGATTGTTTTTTAAAAACGTGAGCGCCTGCCATTATACACCCATTAACTCACATTTTCAATGCTTCCTTGTGCACAGGAATATTTCCAGATACTTTCAAAACAGCAAAAATTAAGCCACTTTTTAAAAAAGGGAACAAAAAAGAAATTCAAAATTACCGGCCAATTTCCCTATTGTCAGTTTTCTCAAAAATATTAGAGAGGCTTTTCTATACGCGAATGGAAACTTTTCTTAGGAAAAACGAAGCGTTTTCAGACTCACAACACGGTTTCAGGAAATCAAAATCTACGGAAACTGCCATTTTTTCTTTCCTTAAACATGTTGCTTCATCAATGGACCAAAATGAAGAACCCATTGGGATATTTTTAGATCTTTCGAAAGCTTTTGACGTTATTAACCATAACATCTTGCTCTCAAAATTACCTTCTTATGGAATTCGTGGTATTGCCCTAGATTGGATAACCTCGTACCTTAAACATCGATCTCAAAGAGTAGAAATACCGTACTGGCACGAAAGGACATTATTTACTTATCTTTCCAATTCTTTGCCAATTGAACATGGGGTCCCACAAGGTTCGATCTTAGGTCCTATCCTCTTTCTGTTGTACGTAAACGATATGCCCTCATCTATTAAAAATGGAAGAACAGTTCTGTTTGCCGATGACACGAATGTTCTTTGCAAAAAAGAAACAATAAATAGTACAATTTCAGAAGTTTCAAATTGGTTTTGTAATAACAAATTAATAGTTAACGAAGAAAAAACTGTCTCAATGCAATTTTGCGTTTCAAATCGGCAATCGTATGCTCCATTGAAAATGAACAATATGCAAGTAGCTGATGATAAGGTAACAAAATGTCTAGGTCTCTCAATTCAATCAAACCTCAAATGGAATGTACATATAACAGAATTAAACACTAAATTAAGCTCATTATGTTATGCATTCAGAATTCTTTCTAATTCTGTCAGCCTTCATGCAGCTCGTTACGTGTATTTTGCAAATGTACATTCCCGCCTGAGATATGGTATAATATTCTGGGGAAGCTCATCCTTTAGTTCCCAGACATTTAGATTGCAAAAGAAAATTATCCGATTAATGAAAAAATGCCATCCACGTGATTCCTGCAAGCCTCTTTTCATTGAGCATGGAATCTTACCATTGCCTTGCCTATTTATTTACGAATCTGTAGTATTTGTCAAAACTGACTTACTTAACGGCGGGAACTTATTTTCATGTAATACTGATATTTCTAGTTACAACACTCGACGTAGAAATCATGTTCGTCAATTGTCAGTATCAACAGCTCACTACAAGATATTCACATACAATACATGTACTTTACTTTACAACGCATTGCCAGATGAAATTAAACAATTAAAATTGGTACACAAATTTAAGTTAAAAGTAAAATCTTTTCTGCTGCAAAACTGTTTCTGTACAATTAGAGACTATACTGATCGTCGAAAAGAAAAATAATGTTTACTTTAACAAAACCAAGATATAGTGTAATGAATTAGTTTACATTTGCATTGTATAATTTAAAAAAAATCAATATGCCTGTAACAAATAATGTACTTCCGGGTCAAAGACCCCCATCTCGATCGGGTTTTTGTCCAGTTTCGCTGATCCATTGAGCAAATGCTGGGATGGCCCCTTGATTTGCTTCTGGGCGTAAATGTAGCTTCACTATGCGCACGTTTTGTTGAGCTTTCCTTTTGCTTGTAGTGGTAGTAGAGCTTAGGGTGAGTTTCTTTTTTTTTTTTTTTTTTTTTGGCAATAGAGAAAAATCAAATCCGTTCGTTTACCGTTACAAATAAATTTTCTATAATTCGGCAACGAAAATATCTCGTTTTTGAAATATTAATCTCTGGCTTTTTAAAATTATTTATTATTATTATTATTATTATTATTATTATTATTATTATTATTATTATTACAATTTTTTCATCTTTCAACTATTAATAGTTATATAGTTGGGAAGGGATTCTGAAACTCAGGAAAGCGTGCGTAGATGATTTTCTTCCACCATACGTCACATACTGTTTTTGACAAAAATAAATAAATAAGTAGCAGTAATAATAATAGCGCTAGTGGCAGTAGTAGCAGTATCAGTCTTCAAGCCCGGTGCCACGATTATTGCAAGATCAAACTAAAAATTAGTGTCTTACAATGTATTATTTCTCGTTTCAAAATTGCCAATTTGTTAAAACACCAATTACAGAAGCCAAAAGTCTGCCCCCTCATATGCAGTTGCAATGTTATTGCGTATATACTGTTACAGTTTGCCAAAAACACTTTGGGAACTCAATGTGATATGATTGATTAATGAAAATGAGGGCAGTATTCTAATCGAAAAAATAAAATCGATGATGGACTTCTCGTAGATGAAACCTCGAAATGTTTTACAAAGCGTCAAATTCATAAACATTTATTTTGTTAATTAAACCCAAAAATATCCGAGCAGTTACTTCAACGTTAATAAAACTCTACAATTGTGTTGCCAATAATACCAACGAGACTTTTTTTCTACAAAAAAATAAAAAGGAGATGTGAACTTACTCATCCAAACAATTGTTAAATCTAATAATAAATCGTGGAATTGATCAAAGCCTCTTCCGAAAAATTATGAAAGTTGGAAATTGCTAGACTTTATATTATCCTCTGAATATTAGTATCGTATATGAGTTGCTATTATAACTGTCACAAATATTAAGAGGTAGTCTGAACTACGAGTATATCGTAGTTGGTTTTGTAACAAATAAAAATAATCCAATTTATTGAACAAAAATTGTATAAAATAGAAAATACATAATTTTTACCAAAAAATATTTATATTTCACTCAAATATAATTTTTAAAATGGCCTCTGAGTACCAATGTAAGAAATCAGCAATCTCTAGAAGGGGGTACATATACTGACACATCACATATTCCGGCCTTCCTCAATATTGGAGAAGATGAATGACCGGAATGATGTTTACACGTAGGCGACCAAATTAATTCAAATTTGGCGCCTAATAACGAACATACTGACAAATCACTGACACACCACATACTCCAGCCCTCCCCAATATTGGAGACGAATGACCGGAATAATATTGTTTACACATATCCGGCCAAATTAATTCAAATTTGGCGCCTAATAACGAATATAGACAATTATAACCATTATTTCAGATGAATTTATAGCAATGAGCGTACATTTCAAACTCCCCGCCCCTGAAATATGTTATTTTTCCCTCAAAAACCGCCCACAGAGAAAAGATAATTTGTCCTAGACTCGCCTCTCGAACTGTTTCAAAGAGAGCTGTGAGAGCGCACCACCTCCCAGACGCCGGAGGCGAGCGCGCGCAGACAACGTGGTTTATTTATTTATTTATTTATTTATTTTATTTATTTGACGTCAAAAAAACAGTTAAAAAACTGCGTATGACGTGCTATGGGGAAAAGTGAATTGTGTGCACATTTTCAAAATTCTGTGATCCCTACACCAAGTCATATACTACTTAAATTTTGAAAAAAAACTCCCATGTAATAAAATCTATTTGGTGCATTGTCGACATTCGAAGAAATGAACTGGTTCCCGCTAAGACGCGGCGAGCGCACATTGTTTGAAAATCAGCAGCCGAGCCGTCTGATGGCAGAGCGCCGCGCTCGTGGGAAAACGAGTAAATACGCGCGTGTCAAATGCACCGAGTTTTGAATCGTTTATGTGAAGTCAGTGTTGCGATTTCCAAGTTCCATGATGCTGTATTCTCCGCGAACCAGCGGTTTTGGCGCGTCACTATAGCGTCGGCATACTCGCTTCATACACCCAAGAATAACGAGATAAAACCAGAAAGGAAACCGATTTCCTTTCGCCTAGACACAGACAACACTGATATTTTCCTCAATATTTAATGTTAGGAGCTATTCCAAACGTAAACTTTCTATCTAACGTTGTACTCTCAGTGTATGACAAATAGAGTGGCAAAACTCTTTTTCAAACTCACAAGGACAAACAACTCCATAAAACTCTGGTCTTCGTCATCTCACGGCTCTTGTCCCGAGGAGGTAATTGAGGCGTAGAAAGCAAGAATGGGCTAAGCCACAAGGGATATAGCCGAATAAGGAGATGAAAAATGCCCCCAAACCAAATAGATAATCGCGATGATCATATGAAAGAGAATAAAATATGCGGTAGATTCACAAACAATCAGTCTCCTAGGGCAATCTGTTGCAGAGATACGAGAAACGTGTTTTTCATGTTTCATTTTTTCAGCTTCTGTTGCATGTATTAGGCTTAAAAAAGAGCAGAGACGGGGGAAAATAGATGAATTTGAAAGTATTTTTTCAACCCATTTTGACGAAAAATTCGTAAAAAAATAAATAAATTTTTGAAATTGATTTTTGACGTGATAACTTTGGAGTACTGTCTTAGTTGTTTCCTCTAGAATATGTCTTACAACATTCTATAACATATATTTTTTCAGATTTTTAAACAATGTGGACGATAGTGAAAAAAATTAAAACCAATTTTATCAGTTCAAAAAATTGGAAATTAGCGTAAAACGTGATTGGATTTTTTTCTCCAATGTTTAAACAATATATTTTAAAATTATTGAAAGTTCTCACATACCACAATGATTTGCAACTTTTTACTGACAAATGTTTGTTAATGAAGCTGAGAAAAAATAAAACTTGAAAAACACGTTTCTCGTATCTCTGCAACAGATATCCCTAGGAGGATTATTATTTTAAATCTACGGCATATTTTATTCTCTTTCATATGAGCATTGCGATTATTGATTTGGTTTGGAGGTACTTTTCACCGTCTTATATGATTATACCCTTTAATTGAACGAAGTACAGAAACTACTGAAAATAGATAATTTTAGATCGGCTGCTCTGATTCGTAATTTCTCGTGTTTTCTACTGGGTACCAATACCAGCTGAATGACGAAGCTGTATCGTAACAAAGGGGTCATGGATGACGCGCGTTTCCCTTCATCATTGCCCTCTCTTCTCCCTTCACACACACACACACAAGCACTACACGACTACACATGTCGGGAGATCAGACAGGAGCTTGGAGCTTATTCCGGCTGGGGCAGTGCCTAATTGGAGAGGATACTTGGAGGGGGAAACCCGTGCACGTCGACGTGTAGGTCGGCGCCAGATATGTTCCAAACGGAGAGGAATATTGCTATCTCGATCCAACCCCAATGGACGCTATCGGCAATAGAGGGTTCGATGGTTGCAAGAGTTCAGCGAAGTGCCTTACCGTTAATTGTCTTTTATTTTTCTAACAGAGACTGCTGAGTTTCACTCACCTAAAGACATCGCTGCAATTCACTCTTCCTATTCCTGAGGAATCTCTCAATTAATAACGACCAATTACAATTTAAAGAATGGTATGTATCAGATTTAACCAGAATCCATCAGTTTTAACTATCAATAATGTCCGCCTCCAAATTTTTCTAGTTTTAAGTTCTAACAACTTGATCTAATGGCAATCAACGTATTAAAACATTCCTCGATATATCGCCAACCTATTTAACAATGTGGGCTGCTTCAACATGAGTTTTTTCTTTCTTATTTAGCAGGCATATCAACTTGTGTCTACACCGTCTAAGTTTCTTCATCATGTTTCTTCTAATACTCTCTGATCACAGTACCATTCAAAGTGGCGACCAGCAGGGGAGGGGCAGCTGAGGCAACTTGACCCAGGCCCCTCATGTTTTTTTTTTTCATTCAAAAGAAATTTGAAAAAATATATTTATCTCTCATCCAACTTACACCACAAATTATTTCTTATGCATGGAGAAATGAATTCTGTTTATAACTTGGGCGAGGAGGGAACTTTTTTTAATGAGAGGTCTCCGTACATCAACTGCCTCAAGCGTCCGTGATCCACTGGTTTTCTATGGGCATCCCTGTATTCTACGGCTATAATTTTCAGTGGCGAATTCTGAACATTATTTTAAGTATACCGCACTTTATGATAGCTACCTCTACCGTTATCTTTTATTTTGAGTTTTTCTGAAATCCCAATACTATGAAATTCCGTCCTTAATAATTATCCTGTAAGCCAATTACACAAACCACTAACGCCTGGATAATTAATACACTCCATTTTTAAAAATCCTTGAGAGAATCGTAACTTACGAACGACCAGAGAAGGACAGTTCACCGCAATATTTTGCGGTGCCTTCTGACCGTCCAGACGCACATCCTCCCCTAACATGAGAGCCCAAGGTTATCGCGGCTGACATGCGGTGCCTTCGCCTGCGCTAGCGAATTCTCTGGGCAGCATTAAGGACTGTTTGAAACTTCTCCCTCTACTGCACTTCATACCTGTAGCGCTTACGGGTGCGGAAGACTGGCTCTCGGTAGCAAATCAGAGTTACTTTTTCCATCTGTTTTAAAGCTTTGAAAATCTCTATTTTTTTAGAGGATTACCAAATTTATGAACTATTTATTATACACTTCGAATTACTAGGTATACCAGCGGTATACGCGAAAAAATATCTTGAGAAAATTGCGAAATATGTAAAATATGTAATATAGTACCAAATATGTAAAAAAATATGTAACGAAAAATTTAATATTGTGTTAGAACAGCGACAATTCGTCACGATTAAAATTTTGCGACCGGTAAGTAGAAAGACCAAATATATGTAATTACATAAGAAGCAGGTCTCTACCAATGTCAACAGCAGTTGACGCACCCGGAAACACGAAACACTCGCTCCTCTCGCGCGCCATCTTGGGCGGCACGCGGGGTGTTCTTGCGCCGAGCGGGTCGAGGGGGGCGGGGCGCGAACCGGCGGGCGCCGGGCTACGACGCCATGCCGTGACGTCACCGCGTACTTCGTAAATCTGGTGGCGCGGGCGGATGGCGCGACGGGGCGGGGCCTGGCGATCTGCGAATCACGGCGGCGCGGCGCGGCGCGGCGGTTCGAAGCCCCGGACCCCACTCGCGGAGTGTGCATCCCGGAGATCAGCTGAAAGCACCTTACACGAAGTAATACTAGTTTATTTTTTACTGATACGTTATTTCTTGTTACTGTCTTCGATACGAAGTTCGATTTCCGAGTTTTCTTACCGCTTCTCTCTACTGGACAATCAAACTGTGACTCAGCTGACAGCAGTTTACACGAAGGAATACTAGTTTGTTTTTAACTGATTCGTTATTCCTTGTTACTGTCTTCGATAAGAAGTTCGATTTCCGATTTTTTTTACCGTTTGTCCCTACTGGCCAATCGTAAACTGTGACTCATCTTAGGGGGCGGTATACATCGAACGATCTCTACGTCGATGTCCAAGAAGCCGCATGGGTACTATGAAATTCCTCTCTGATTTTAAATAGCTTTCAGTTATTTTCAACAGTTGACGCATTTTGGAACTCTAAGGGACATAATTTCATTCGTGGAATAGTCCTATTAAATGCCACTCGTGCTTTGGAAATTCTCAGATAAATCCCCTCTTCACTTCGCGAGTCGGGGATTTGTCAACAATTTCCAAAGCACTTGTGGTATTACCTATGATAAACATTTGTGAAATTTACGAGGATTTGTGTGTGATAGCGAGTTACACGTATTGGCTAACACTGAACTGTTTGAAAATACATTAAATAATCCCATAAAGGAAGAGCAAGTTATGATTCTAAAAGCGCGTGTGGTAATTGAACTATAAAAGTTATTAAAATTCAAATGTGATTTCGCCATTTTTTGTTAGAACTGCAGGCGACGAAACGCGTGGTAGAGTGAGCAGAATTTGGCAGCCGAACTGCCGAATTTGGCAGCCAGTTAAGGACAATACGTTTGGTAGTAAATAACGAAGTATAATTAAATGCGACAAGTTTCAGTTGGAGTTCAGTGATAAAATATAGTGGAATTTAAAAGTATTTTACGGATGAGGATATTGTCGATGTAGAGACTACACCCGTAGTCACACTTTCGCGAGAAGGACATTGTATTAGCGATCCGCCGAGGAAATTTTGTGGTTTTGCACGTGTGAAAATCCCTACGACCAGACGCAGCGTGCGGGGAATTCAGCTGCGCCATGCAGGAGCTTTTGGTAGTGCCCTTAGACACCGGGAAGGTCTTCGAGGGGCGGCGGAGCGACCAGCTGCCACGGTGCGGAGCTGGGAGTCGACGCTGCGGGAAAGCGGTGCCAAACATGTGGGGAAAATTGCAACTCCAGAGACAAGATTCTAACGTACAGAAAATTTTGTCTTTGTGAATAGGAGGTAGCAAAAGGTTAAGAGAACAGTATAGCCATCGGACTGTCCCAATTCCATTCTGCCAAATTTGACGGTGAAAAATACCCATGGTTAATGTTTAAGAGCGATTGTGTAATGCCGAAGAGCGATTTAAATACCAGGAGTGCATTATTGGTTATTTCATGTCATGGGATTTCAAAGGTAAAGAGGATCCTCAAATTTCGGAATAGTATTCACTATTTGGAAAGATTTTTCCAATCAGGATACTAGTGTATTAAATTTTCAGAAGTCTGTCCCAGTTAAGGAGAAGGTTCCTATGCAATGTCCATGATCTAAAGGCAACATTTATTCCATGATGTTCCGTTGTTACCTGATTGAGTCAAGTGAGCCAACACGAAAAGGACCCCTCCTTACTCCCTCTTATTTAGGAATATAAATATTTCGCATCTCTTGTGATCTTGTATGCGTGTGGCACGTCTCCATTACTCGCTCGTGCCCACTGAATAACAGGTACACATTTTCATTTGTCTATTTACATTTTCATTATATTTAAGGTTTATTAAGGTTTGGGGGTGAGTAGAAAATTTCTAAACTTTATTCAAATTCAGTATCTCATTTCCAAAGAGTTCAATACAGTAGTTTCAACAGGATACTAGTTTAATGCAGTAGTTTACAATACAATAGTTTCAAGTTATGAGGTACATTTCTTTCACAAAATAGGTCAACCAGAATTATTTTATTTTGGATTCTGGGAGTAGGAATATCATTTTACTGTAGTGAGAATGTCGAATGCGACTTTAGCCCAAATGTTGAAGGCAATAATTTACAAATACTCAACTTACAAAAAATCTAAATCTTACAAACTTTTTTCACAATACAGATTTACGCAAAGTGAATTTTCACGCAGTTTTGAAAGTTCACAATTTATTCCTAAAGAACTACTTTTTACATTTCAATCTATTCAATCAAAATTACAAAAATTGTAAACTGGTGCACCAGGTACATACTATTACTTCAGTGTAGTTGCAAATTTCTGAATGCTTCAACTTTTCAATCGCAAATAGACAATTGTCTCTTAAAAATAAGTAAGAATATTGTGAGTAAATTAATTTTAAAAGTGACCAAATTAGTTTTGCATCTTGAAATATGCAACAAACATTTACACTGTTTAAATAATTTGTTATTAGTTACAAATATTTTCTAATTACGCTATATTAGAAGATAGGAGAATCTTCGGCCTGATTTGAAGCTTCTGCTTTAGGTGCTTCCCTGAAACAAAATTGAAGGCAAATAAATTTATTTTTAATTTCAACCATTAATGTTACAATAAAACCAATCTTAATATTTTAATTTAGTTATGTTTAAATTCTGAAAATCTTACAGAGTACATTCATATGACGTTTATTTTTAATGAAATTCCAGTTTAACATTACATACACTATTATCTCACTACTATTTTCTTTAACAAAGCCAAAGGAATTAGAAAACTTAATATTGAAATTCTCTAATCCTGAACTTTATCTTTTCCAAATATTGTTGCTTATAGTAACCTTTTTCATTAGACTAATTTAGGACTTAGCTATTTCGTTGCAAATTTAATATCCTGCTTCCGCGGAGTACCTATTATTTATCTTTTGCCTATTCATAAGATGTCCATGGCAAATATTTTACCGCAACATGAAACAATACGAAACTTTACAATACAGAGTACGGTTCAAAATAATGTTTCACACTTCTTGTTTATAAGATTTCCAATTTGAATTTAACTAACACAAGAGTCTTAAATTATAATTCATTCATTTTGAGGTTTTGAATACTAACCTTCAGTTCTCGCAGCTAAACGATCCACTTTTCTTTTACGAGACTTCAGATGAGACGTGATGCAACACTAAATACAAGGCCGCTGCTCAGCATCTTCATTCCTCTCGTGCCTTCGGGCTGCAGTTCTTTTCATAGACAGTCTCCACCCACGCGAAGCCACGAGGGCGCAGCGGATCTCCGTGCGAGGGCGCCGCTGGTGTCTCCAGGAAAATCCACCTCCACCTCTGACGCCTTGCGGAGTCTGGCAGCCAAACGCCTTTTCCTTCCATCGTGGATCCGGAAATCAAGAAACATATCATATGGGAGCATTTCGTCTAAAGTATTGCTAAAAAACCCTTCTGAACCTGGCATCAACATGAACTTTTCATTTTGGCATCAACATGAACTTTTCATTTTGGCATCAGGTACGACCATGAGAAAAATATTACCTTATTATTTTGGAGTACTCGTTTGTGTGTGCTGTACATTTACACACATTAAAATAGCAACACCAAAAAAGCTTAAGTTTAGAGATACACTTTCCTGAATCTTCAGTTGGTATTATTACAAGAAATAAGAATTTCAATAACTTCAGTATCTACTGCCTTCATTTAACTACTATCACCACCATTCAACTACAATACGATATTCTATAAACTAACTACAGTTTTCGTCACATTTCATGCCATGAAACAAATTTTGATGATTTATTTCTACGCATGCTCATTTCATGCCATGCAATTTGGTAGAGATGAAGTAAGGAATTGGGTGTTAATCCATTTCTGCATGTAGAATCTTGTTTCCTGTAAAGAGATTGAAAAGTTAATATTCCTGAAAGAAAAAAAAAAATCTTAGTATTTCAAATTCTACGTTCATTTTTAACGGGTGATGTTCCATAATAGTTCACATTCTTGTCCCAGGAACCTATCCGAACAGAATTTCCGTTTCATAAGTTCCTGTAAGAAATTGCAAATCAAATTGTAAAGAAAACGAGTTTGGTGTTCTGTATAGAGTTCAAGAAGTTATCAGCATTGCGCCTGTAATTAAGGGATAGATACAAATATAGGTTTCTCCCAGGAGGTTTTTGCAGCCTGTTGGCAGAAAAAATGTTCTTACTTTAGAATTAGACATTTAATATATTTATTAATTAATATCCAAACGCCACCCCAACTCTCAAAACTAACAGACTATCTAATTGGGAGACTCCGAAAAAAAGACTCTAGAAGAGCTTTGTATTACCCCTGGGAAGGGGTATCGATACGGGTGTGGGAAAAGGATATCCAGAACACACAAATAAAAGAAACGTCGTTCGTATATTCAAGCATCAAAACCATAATACAGTTTTACAAACAAATGCGTGTGTACATTTACATATGTTCGTCTCAACGGACGATTCTCCTACGATGCTATTAAATTTTAAATAAACACTGAATAAGAACTCAAATTTACTCCGTGCACGGTTATTACTTTCTCATTTTGGGCATTGACTTCCTTTTAATTACCACAAATCAAAGTTAAGAACGTACAGAATGAATAGCTTCACACAAACGCTAGCGTAAACCTTAATTTAAAAAATGTAAAGAACAAAGCATTCAATAATCATTTCACAATGAAGGACATTAAACGTGAAAAGTTACGCAAATTATAAAACTTAATGTTATAAAGTTTCAAGGCATTTGAATAATCAGTTCTAAAACCGTTCTTTCTGTTCTCCTTCATTCTCTGAAATTAGTTTATTCGTCACAAATTTTCCAACACTCGCAAATTATTCACAACATTTATGAATTACTTCTCTGGTCACAAATGCGTTTTGAACCTGATACGCTCGTGGTCGTCGACCTCCAAGCTCGCGGTACACTCTTCAGCCCCATTAACAAATTTCCTTTCGTTATCTTGGCTGTCGCTGATATACGCAATCCGTCGTACCTCGCGTTCGGCCTTCGCTGACCTCCCGGCGTCGCCTCGCAGCCTTGCCTCGCCAAAGCTCGCTGCGAAGCGCTCGGGCCGCGCCGTTCCCCTCGGCAGATGACCTCGTCGCCTCCGACGAGAGCAGCGTTCTCTAAACACCGCAATCCGTCTTCCGTCTTCTCCTCTCTTCCGTCTTCTCTCTTCCGTCTTCTCCTCTCTTCCGTCTTCTCCTCTCTTCCGTCTTCTCCTCTCTTCCGTCTTCTCCTCTCTTCCGTCTTCTCCTCTCTTCCGTCTTCTCCTCTCTTCCGTCTTCTCCTCTCTTCCGTCTTCTCCTCTCTTCCGTCTTCTCCTCTCTTCCGTCTTCTCCTCTCTTCCGTCTTCTATCTTCTTTGCATCTCCAGAAGAATATACGTCCTCTCCCGTCGCCTTCTTTGTTCTCGCCGCACTTTACGTCCGACACCTACTTGTATGTCATGTCCCTTGCTCACGATTTACAGCTTTTGAACAGTTCTGGCGTCTGCATACAATACTCTTTCGATTCACGACCACTTGCACAAGTTCAGCTTTTTTTCTCGCAGCTTCAATTATGCAAATTATTTTATTTAATATGCAGCAAACTGAATATTCTCGAAACACTATTCCAGTTCACAATGCTTCAACCACTTGGCAGTTCCAACGCGATCACAGTTCTCTCATAAAAATGGCTGCTCGTATGCACAGTTCTACGCGAACAGCAAAGTTCAAATTACGTCTCGTACTAACTATACGGCGCCTCTTAACGGCAAATTAATCATTCGGTGGTTCGTACAAGAAGGGGTTTTTGCTCTGTTCTCCACAGTAAATGTGGCGGTCTTCAAGTTGAGGAACCGTGACGTCATGCCCCACCCAGAACTGACTGCCAGCGTACCTACCCCCGAAAGATAGTTGTGCTGTTGTGGTCACTTTATACTAGACCGCGCTTCCACTGACCACTGGGGTATGCGTACTGTGAACTCTGCATTTTCACGATGTGAAAATTGCGTGGGCGTCAGACGTTTGGTGGCCGTTGCCGAACGTATCTACACAGTTCTTGTCTTAAAAATTAATCGTGTCATTTTCTAGTTGCATTGCACCGCACATCGTGTTCCTCATTCTACTTCGCACTCAACAACCTAACATCACTTTCATAAGAGCAGGGCATTTAAAAATAAATATAAATTAATTAACAATGAATGTAAAATAATTTTATGCTTCAATTAGCCTAACCAATGAGTTTACAAAACAAAAATTCACTACTTTTTTTACTTTTAAACATGCAAAAGAGTTCAAAGGCTGTCTAAGAGCATGGATTCCATTTCATTTTGTAACCGAAACTATCCTAACAATATTTTAATTATTCATTTCTTTATTTATCAAACAGGTTTATATGCTCAAATGAAATTAAATATAGTACATAGTTGAGGTACATAGTAATATATTAAAATGAATAACATTAACAAAAACAAACTTAATGCAATTAATGAAGTTACCACTTTTGTTCAATAATTTTAACTTGCTAAAATCTAAAATTCTGAGTTTCAAGCACGTTTTAGAATTCGCCCCCTACTCATACCTTGAGTTTCGAGTTTACAATATCACAGTAAGTTAGACATTAAATCTCACTCTCCACTGACCTCCATGGAAGATTCATTTTGCGTTCTTTTCTCTATTCTCCCTCGCCTATTTCAGAATGAACTTTATATTTACATTCTTAAATTCTTTCATCGAAACTTTTTCAGTTTTGATGTGCTTATATCAGGGTTTAGCTCTTATTTCTTAGTACACAAACTTCTAAAACTGTGCAGGCACAGGCATGTGAGGTGCCGGAGATGGAGGATGGTGCAGTGAATGGGTTGAGTTGTTCTTGATGTTGCAAGCCCTGAGGATGGAAATAAAAGTTTCCGAAACGTTGGCAAAACTAGTGTAAATTTTTTCTGACCAAGCCCCGTTAACCTGCTATTCAAATAATTAAAATGATCTGCATTGCAAGAAAATCTTTTTCCAGCCTTAAGTCAGTTTTGGCAAATCTACCGATTGATAAATTACGTTTCTTTTCTGCAAAAGAAAGATTAATACGATTAATACTTTTACAAAAGTTACAAAAAATGTATTTTTCCCTTTAATTGTAAAATTAAAACTTGTTTAAAGTAATATGGAAACTAGTCAATTTCTGCTTTCGAACAACTTATTTCATTATCTTTACCTTTTGACTTACGCAAAGAAGTTTGCAACTATCTTTTGGATAAACGCATACCGGTTACTATAGATTTTTATGGAATTTATTGATTTGAAGAACTGAGAAATACAGTATTTCTAAGCATCAAAGTAGATTTTAACCAAGATTTTCATTATACATAATTTTATCTTACTGGAATTTAACCCACATTTTATTCTCTTTATAAAATTACCCAATTTAATTGTTGATTTATAAAGTAATTTTAATCCATTCCTAATAAAAGAATTCGTCCCCTTTACAATCACGAATTACATTAGAATCGCACGATGAGGCTCCACAACATCCACTTTAAGAAATATGTAGATTAATGATAGCTAATTTAGCTAATTCTGCATTTCTGAAAGTTTACCGCAAGTTAAAATTCAAATGGTAATTTACATTTTGAAGAACGAATAAAAGATTTAAACTTTCTAGCCACGTAAACCAAGTAACGTAGGTCCCGCCTCTTCCTTGTTCGCATTCGCTTTCGCTCTTAAATAGTTTGGAAGTTACTTATGGATATCCCCACGAATTAGGTAACATTTTTATTTTTTTAATTTCAGTTGATGCTCATATCAAAAAACTTAAATTTTACTACCCTGAGTAACTATACCCTAAGTAAAACAATTTCCAATGGTTCAATTTTCTTCCTTTTGAATACACTGTACCGTCACTTCTCATTAAAGGCCAACTAATATATTTAATCTTCATCCGCCCCTCCCATCTGCCCCGATTCCTTCAACATCTTTAGAAAGAAGCACGCCTCATTTTATTAAGCTTTAAAGTTACATTTGAATTTCGATAAAGCCGTCTTAACTTGCTGGGGCTCCCTTACGAAATTTTGTAGTAATTTGGAAGAAGTATCTTTGAAACTATCATGATTTGCAATGTCTTTTCAAAAAAAAAAAACAAAAAAACAACTCCAATGCATACTGTTCCAAAATAAGACTTTCTTAAATTGAACGCAGCCTTTTATTGCGAAGCTTGTTTGTTTTGTTTTTTGTTTTTTCATTCGACTGGCCGTCCTACGGAACGTGCGCAAGTATAGAAAGGAGGCGAGGCTTTCCCTTTTCAGCTTCCCAACACGTTTATTTTCAGAGTTCCTTCAGCTAGACATTGCCTTGTGCGCGGCATAAAGTTCTGTCTTCCCGGCCCCTGTAACGCGGCCGTTATAGAAAGGAATTAACGTACTCTCTACCTGAAAATAGTGGCTTTTTTCGTGAAAATCTTTATTTTTTGTTTTTCATTGTTTCTTGTACATTGAGCTCTATAGTATTCAATGCTAGAAACCGTTTTTATTTCATAGCACTTCTCCGAATGCGCGCGCGTGTATCACGTCAAATATTTTAAAGGATGTGCATCAAACCTGGTATGAACACGTTGCGAGGTGTGACTATGACCTAAGGAAACCTCAAATGCCTAAAAAATAGACCACACCTTATAGTAAAACCAGGAGGAGATTCTGTTTGGTCGGAGAAAGAAAATAAATGTTGAAAGTAAACACTCGTCTTGACATTTTAGAGCAATGAACTAGTAGTTTTTCCCTGAAGTTCTTTTCTTTTGTTTGAACCTACTTTAAAAATAATTTTTAAGATTTCTATGATTCATTTTTTATTTAATAGGTGAAATTTGATTGTGCCTTAACCTAAAACTTCTAGAAAATCCATATTATCCAATCGACATTGTTACCAGTATTTGTGAAAGTTCTAAATCTAATCCCTGTGAAGTACTACAAACAAGTCCTTTATAATCATTTTTTTAGGTTCAGGCACGGAAGTATAATCCAAATCTTATAAAGAAATCAAAAGACGTTTAACGGTTCACGAGATAAGACTCAAATCATACTCTTTTTCGGAAAGAAAAAAGAGTGTACATTAGATGAAATAATTGAAATAATTTTTTTAATAATTTTTACTTTATTATCTATCTAAGCAGATGTTTAAATCCAGATGTAAAAGCCACAAAAAAACTTTAAAACTTAGGTAGACGTGTATCAACTTCGGATCGGTAGCAGCTTTCAAGTTGCTTTAGGTAATCGTTGGTTCCTGGTGGAAATGAAATGATGCATTTGGAATGGATAGTTATGGGTAAGGTCAGCGGCAAGCTGCTCCCTTTCAGGTGGGAGAAACCTAGAAGACTCGACTCATCGAGAGAAACTGAATTGGTTACGGGATCCTTCAAGCTGCCGACTCCACCCGTTTGGAACCTGAAGGTGGTTTTATAAATATGAAGGAAGGATATTGTGAAAGAGTTAGTCACGTTACAACAGAGAGGAGGTCCCTTTCTGATCTTTCATTAAATCCTGCCCACACCGAACAGTATAAATAACTAGTTTCTCTCAGAACTGTTTGAATACAAAAAGAAATCCGCTGAAGTAAAAAAGCAGTTACATAAAGCGGAATAGAAGAAATTCCGTGAAAATAGAATATGATGTGCAAGTTTTCACACATTATATATCAATGTAATACTAAACGATATATGGCTACAATATTAAGGAGAGTTTAGTATTGAGGAGAAAATGTAGATGAACTTAACAAACTTATCCCCCATTTTAAATCACACGAAACGATCCATGTTCTTAAACACTAAGAATCGCAAAGCAGTAGCACAATCTTCGAACACTTGCCTGAAATTTGAAGCCGATTGTTATTCTACTTCCTTCACACAATCTGAACACAAGCTGTACCAGAAGATTGGAAACTGTTCTGAAGCGCACATTTAAAGAATAATCTAGATCAAACTCTAGAAATTCTGAAAGGATCTCCTCCGTACTACTTACAAAATCTATGAAAAAATAGCTTTGAAACAAACCCACATTGGAAGGTCATACGAATAAGTAGACCTAAGAATTTGAAATCTCACTGTGACCATATTTCAGCAATGTTTTTTTAACTGAATTCAGTACAAATACATCTATACAAATATTTGGCAAACTGCAATCTTATGGGATATAAGGAAGAGGAGAAACTCTACATTAGAAAAATTCAGAAGTATGAACATTAAGATTTTTTAAAGAACAGGACGTTAACCACTAGTTCCACAACGCAGCATAATTTTACCACTAATGTAGAGAGATTTTTTAGACAACTGAATACGAGTCTCCATAAATATAAATACATTTTAATACTTTAATCAAGGACGCTGCTGTTCGCAGGGGAGTAAGTCAATCTCTAATAGTTAAGATAGACTCCAGATGACCTGTAAGTCCTGTATGGTAACTTTCAAAAGTCTACTGATTAAAGTGTGGAGAAAACCGTAAGATCTGAAGTCCAAATCGAAAATAAAACTATACAGCAATTAAATTTAATTTTTATAAATCACACTAACTTATATGGGATCATCAATAACAAAAATCGAATATTCGGTTTAAATGGGAACAATTAGACATTTGTCAGTTATAAAGATACGCATTTAAAATTTACTAAGCAATGTCAAGTCCACTGTTCAAGCAAACTAACATTCTATGACAATTTTACCAATCACTAAGTTTAAAGTTTTGGAAAGTCAGTAGTGGAAGTTGAAGTTTAACAATTTGATGGGACAAATAGTGGTCTGCAAAATGGAAAAGGTCTTAGAACGAAAATCATATGTATTATGAAAGGGCAAAGTACCGTTCTTCAAATTTCAATTTAAAGAACAGTGAAATTAAAAGATGAAATGTCACCGACAATGAGAAAATATTTATCCTCAGATTACCGATTTGAAAATGTATCGTTTCCGGTTTCATTTGAAAAACTTGCTATATCGAGAATTTATTAGAACTTGTCTGAACACCGACAAAGAAGTTAATGCAACGTTACTTTTTAATTCTATAATTATATATAGAGATTAGATGTTGAAAAATCGTGGTCGAAGATTAAGCAGACCTAAGTCTCAAAGCAACCTGGCCGGCCCCGTAGGTCGTTGCATCACAGAACCTGTAATAAAAAAATTAAAAAAAAAAATAATGAAAAAAAATACATGCGCATACCTTCCATTTTTTTCACTTCATTTAATTTTCAATAAATGAATCAATGATTGAATTTAACATCTTTTCAGAATTAAAGTTCAGTAAATTACATTATATTTTAAACAAATAGTGTATTATTTTGCGAAGAGGTCAAATTCTCAACCACTTACTAAATTTTCTTGGAACAATTGTTTCAATACTTATTACCAAACATACTTTAGCCTTTTCACTTTCCCTCTTACTTTTAAGAGGATAATTCTCATTTCAATCTTCATTTCGTATCTGAATATAGATCAAACCGAAGTTGGTCTTTGAAGGTCTTACGTCTTTACTCCCAGATTGTTGGACGAATACCTGAAACATAAAAAAGATCGGCAGACCTCTATTCACGAAATCAATACATCTCCAGACCTAAAAATGTTTAGCTCGGAAGCATGTATTGATTAATTATTCGCTAGCGCAGGAGTACGGAAATGACCGACTCCGGTATGAATAATCTTTTTCCTTTATTGAAAATGCTTACATTGCTTATATTTCTTACATTTAATTAATACTAATGCTGAAAAAAGGATTTTATTAAGCGAGGAAAGATTTGTGAATAAATTACGAAATAATGCTGAAAGAGAAGTTTGTATTAAACGAGTAAAAACTTTTGAACGAATTACGAAAATAATGCTGAAAGAAAAAAGTTGAGTCCTGAAAAATAAGCAGAATTAAAATTAAACATGTACACAAGAATTTCATAAAGACCATTTAATTTATTCGGTATATTTTTCTGAAAGTTCGATCTCTTAAAATAGTGATATTCCCTTAAACTACGTATTATGTCACGTACATACATGGGCTTTAAAATTTATATTTTGTCACCCAAATGACAGTTTTGCCACGTCTCGCGTGGACTTAAGTTCCTGTAAAGAAAATTAGTTTATTTGTAAATATTTCATTAACCAGTACTAAAGCGTTGCAGACGTTTCGATAACATTACCACCCTGTTCCAAGTGTGCTGTCCGCCAACTAAGTATTTTTCCACCGAAGGATGACCGAACGATGGGCAGACATTCAGTTTTCCTTCAGATAGAAAGGTATTCCAATTCTTCATTAAGTACTCCGATTTAACTTTCTTTTTCCAAGAAAACTATTCTGCAAAGTCGCAAACTATTTCAAGTAATAGTTCGCGTGCAAAAGAATTGGAACACTTCCCTAGCACTTAACCTACCCACCCTGCCCTGAAAGCCACGTGGGCGTGTCCCTCCTAAATCGCCAGTTGCGCAGAATGACCTCAGCTCTTGAACGGCGACCTAGACTATTGTCCAGAGGAAGGTCATCTGCCATTAATTCGGTGCAGAATGCGAGGCACAATGGCATCTCGCAGGCCAAAAAGTTTCCCACCCCGTCAAAAGTTTCCCCAAATCTCTATGACGGAGTGCAAGCCAAGTGCAATAGGAGATCCAGTTCAGGAGCGGATCCCTGATATGGCTGAACAAACCGCCCTCATCTTACTAGCTATCCGGGCCCTGCAGTCTTCCTATATTTGCCCATCCTAATCTATCACTAGATACCGTTTTAATATTTCAAGCAACATTCTTTGTATTTACTTCAGCATTTCAATCTTATCTCAAAATGTAAATGGAAATCAAGCTATTTTAATTATAATATTAAATGAACTGCTGAACAATTTTTGAAAATTTAATATTAATTCATTCAAATTTTAAGTTTTAAAGATTACCAGCAACTTAATTAGTTAATCTACAATAACTCTAATCTTACATTTAGATTTACTAATTCATTAAAATCAAATTTCATTTCAGCAAACAAGACTGCAGTAACCTAGCAATATATTAAACTAAAGGCGGACGAATACCCTTTTAATATTATCTGAGCGGAGCCGAAGACTGCACGAGGAAGAATTAACCCTCCCAACCTACATTTGACTGAAATTTGGGGGCCTCCAGCACGGAGTGGTATGTGTTACCGTACCATGTTTCTATTGAACCATTGTTTACTTAGTTTTGTCTTCATCTTTACATTTGCTGAATACACTTTAGCGGCTGTAATGGTTGTAATCCTTTATTGGTGTAAACAAAACGGGGTATTAACATTTAATTGAGCCATCTGTAAATATTAGTTTCTACAAAAGGTTCATAATTCGTCGATTCGACGAATGTACGTCATGTTCTGTGACCTTGCTTCCTCTACACCAGCTCCGGCGCGGCCCCAGCGAGTGTCGCTAACCCTGTGTCATCCACCGTGCAGCCGAGGGGGGGACGCGAACCGCCTGGCTGCCTTGGGGCTGCCGCGGCCGCTGCGAAGGGCAAAGGAAGTGATCTTGGGATCTAGGACGAGGCTTGGGAAAATCTCCGCCCAGAACACTCACCGAATCCAGCCTCCATCGGCGTCGGGACAAAGATGCTGCTCTTCTGCTAGGGGTGCTATGCTACCCTAGCCTGTGCTTTGGAACCTATTCTACCCTATGCTAACTTAATCGATCAGTCTCCAATTCTTTGAAGAAATTTATCCTACAATCCTTAAACGCAAATGTATTTCATAATTAAAACTAATTTATTGATGTGTTAAACTGTCCTTTGATCAGTTACATGAACTACGGTAAAATTTCCATTTTAAAATTTGTTTTATAATATTCTGTATTCTTTAACGCACTGTATCTTATTACTACACTTCAAACTAAGCTTCCAAATTTTTTTAATCAAATTAATGCTGTAATTAGGAAATTACAATGTTTGAATTGAATTACAACATCTTAACCTCAAAATCGTATTGCACCTGTCGATTAGCATTGGATATGTTCAGTAAATTTGCACTAAAGATTCGCAGACTTGGGATGAAAAGCTGAAACTCCTTTTTGTAAGTTTACTTTAAAGACTATTTGACCTAACGAGTATTGCTACGCTTCCTATGTTGAAGTGTGTTTTCCCTACCCCCTGGCGGGAATAATGGGTAGAGGAACGTCGAGAAGAACGGCGTCGTGAAGACCAAGGTCACCGCGACAGCGCAGCTAAGAAGCAGCCAAAGGACGTCACCCCAACAGTCTTCCAAGATCTTGCGATCACTCGTTTCACTAACAATTCACTCTGAACACCGTGATTATTTTCTGACCTATTCACTTTACACACTAAGCAATTTTCTCGAAATGCTTTTAGAGCTCGCTTTCCACTTCACTGCACTGCACTGCTCTGCACTGGACACTAGGCCACTCCACTACCTAAACCTACATTTCGAGCGGCCTTTTTAGACTTCCATTTGCGTCGAACAACCCGTAAAATTTATCACATTCTTGCAGCACTCTACACTTTTCACACCATCCAGCCCAATTAACATTTTGAAACGTAGACACAGATTTTCGAATGCAACCAATGCAAAATATGAATCGACACATAGTTAAACGCACAAAGAACTTATCACATTCAACACAATCTAGCCACAGTTGCCACAAAATTCGAGAACTATCCCTACTACAGTCCCCACGACCTGAACTATGTTTCCGAGGCACACGTTTACCTTTCGCGACTCGCCGTCAAGTGAACGATGCTGGACAAACTCGCCGCGGGCTGGTCACAGAACGGAAACCATCGCAGCTTCTAATTGGCTGAGAGAGTCAACGCTTCGAAAATGCAAGAAAAATGCTCAATTTACAAATTGGTGTATTATAAGAAATGAAAATAGCTTATTTTTCTAAACTAATTTGAATAGCTAATGTATATTCAATTATAAGATGTGTTTTAATATGTTTCAATTCTTTTCGAAATAAAACTCCTCTCAGTAAAATACAAAGAATTTGTAAAGTACAAGAGATCGTAACGAGGTTGCAATCTCTTTTGGCAAATAAATATAAAGTATATTAAACAATATTGTATCAATTATTATATAATATTAATTCAATTAATAATTAATAAAATACCTAATAATAAAAATATAATAATACATTCCTGCGTATGTGTGTGTTAAAGTCGTGCTGCCTGTACAGATATTGTACAGGCAGAATAATACATTGCAGCATAATACCTCAGCATGAATAATACATTGTTAATAATTTTATTTTCCTCAACTTGAATACATATGTGATAAAAATGAAGTAAATTATTCGCATAAGTAAGATGTAGAGTGAGTTAGAGAATGTTATTTTCTACATATAGGAACAAGAATTAATCACTTTTCCGATATTAAATACATTCAATTTTTTGTACCGAAAAAAATCGTTTTCACCACAGCATTACATAACTTTCGCTATACTATGTGATTGGATTCAAAAAAGTAAAAATTAAGAAGTGTAATAATTATTACTAGTTTAGCCTGACGATAAACGGCGGCAGGAATGTAAATATTGATCATTTTACTCTCTCGCCATATTGCGTACTTACGTAGAAAAGAGAAAGTTGTAATGCTACCGCGGAAAGTGGCGATTTTTTGTCAGAAAAACTGTGTCGTGCAACTTCTATAACGAAAAGGTAGATAATTCTTATTCCTATATGTAGTAAATTACTTCCTCTAACATGTTGAGAAGTCAGAATTTACGTTTTGTAGGTCCTTGATGACGAAAACCTGAAAAATCGATGGATAGTAGAACATGTCATCATGAAAAACGATCAGGATATTTTGAACTCAAATAATAAAACAAAATCAATGTGGAATATAATAAAGAATACTACCAAATCAACTAGAAAACCCGTAGAGAATGTTGTTTTAAAATATAACGATATAAATGTCAACGATCCGGCAACAGTGGCTAGTCTCTTTAACCAATACTTTTCGAGAATTGCTGCCGATCTCACTAAGCGTCTTCAGGCACAAAATTCAAAAACAGACAGTGCACCCAAAATTTTAGACACAATGTTCGTTTCCGAAACTGCTTCCTATGAAATTCTCAAAATAATCGGTAAACTAAAAAATAAATATTCGTCCGGTTTAGATGAATTCCCAGATTCTTTGTTAAAGACTTGTGCGTATGCCATTATACACCCGTTAACTCACATATTTAATGCATCTTTATGCACTGGAACGTTTCAGATATTTTCAAAACAGCTAAAATTAAGCCGCTCTTCAAAAAAGGCAACAAAAATGAAATTCAAAATTATCGGCCCATCTCTCTTCTATCAGTTTTTTCAAAAATATTAGAGAGACTTTTTACGTACGAATGGAAACCTTTCTCACTAAACACGACGCGCTTTCAGATTGCCAACATGGATTTAGAAAATCAAAATCAACGGAAACAGCTATATTTTCTTTTCTTAAAGATGTCGCCTCATCATTAGATCAAAACGTGGCACCTATTGGATTATTTTTAGATCTCTCAAAAGCTTTTGACATCATTGATCATGACATTTTACTTTCAAAATTACCTTCATATGGAATCCATGGTATTGCTCTAGATTGGTTATGTTCGTACCTTAAACAACGATCTCAGAAAGTTGAAATACCTTACTGGAATGATGGAACATTACGTACGCACCTTTCCGACTCTTTGCCCGTTGCGTGTGGAGTTCCTCAAGGATCGATTTTAGGCCCGATTCTGTTTCTACTTTACGTAAACGATATGCCCTCGACGATTCGAAACGGAAGAACGGTTCTCTTTGCAGATGATACGAACATCCTTTGCAATAAAGAAACCGTAAATAGTACAATATCAGATGTTTCAAATTGGTTCCGAAATAACAAATTAATAGTAAACGAAAAGAAAACGGTTTTAATGCAGTTTCCATTTCAAATAAACAATTCTGTGCTCCATTGAAAATGAACAGTGTACCATTGACTGATGTTAAGGCAACAAAATTTTTAGGTCTCTCAATTCAGTCAAACCTTAAATGGAACGTCCATTTAAATGAATTGAGCACAAAATTTAGTTCATTATGCTACGTTCAAAATTCTTGCAAATTTTTCATTGTCATACTGCTCGTTGTGTATACTTCGCGAAGATATTTCATTCCCGCCTGAGATATGGCATAATATTCTGGGGAAATACATCTCTTATAGCTCAGACTTTTAGATTACAAAAACGAATTGTACGAATAATAACCAAATCCACCCACAGCTGATTCAACGCTTTAAAGCCTATCTTCCGTGAAATCTAGGAATTCTACCATTACCGTGTCTTTTTATTTACGAATCAGTGGTTTTTGTAAAATGACTTGCTTAAGGGCGGGAATATATTTTTCAGAAAATGCCGAAGTCTATTACTATAACACTCGACGTAGAAATCATATTCATCAGGTGACAGTATCAACAGCTCATTACAAAAAATTCACATACAATACATGTACATTATTTTACAACACTTTGCCAGATGACATTATATGATTAAATTCAATAGAAAAGTTTAAATCCCAAGTGAAATCGTTTCTGCTGCATAGCTGTTTCTATACAATTAGAGACTATACTGAGCATCACAAGAAAAGTAACATTAATTTTAACAATGATACATAATGCATTATTTACCATTTGGACTGTATAAATGGGTATAAACAACCTGTAACAACTATTGTACTACAGCTTCCGGGTCAATGACCCCCATC
The DNA here is from genome assembly GCA_011170035.1 of Teleogryllus occipitalis. Taxonomy (NCBI): domain Eukaryota; kingdom Metazoa; phylum Arthropoda; class Insecta; order Orthoptera; family Gryllidae; genus Teleogryllus; species Teleogryllus occipitalis. The sequence goes on along the minus strand of BLKR01003071.1, from coordinate 135,888 downwards.
TCGATCAGGTTTTTCGTCCAGTTTTCCTGATCCATTGAGCAAATGCTGAGATGGCCCTTGTTTTGCTTCTGGACATAAATGTAACTTCATTTTCTGTGCACGTCTTCTAGAATTCAGTGGGAAATACAGTTATTCAAATTATCGTTTCCATGTTGTCGCGGCAGGAAGTAATAAGAGCCAAAATTTATTGCTTATTTATCCTTGAAAATAGATTTTATTACATGGGAGTTTTTTTGTTTTTTTTCTCCCTTTCAAAATTCAAAATTTATTGCTTATTTATCCTTGAAAATCGATTTTATTACATAGGAGTTTTTTTGTTTTTTTTCTCCCTTTCAAAATTCAAAATTTATTGCTTATTTATCCTTGAAAATCGATTTTATTACATGGGAGTTTTTTTGTTTTTTTTTCTCCCTTTCAAAATTCAAAACTTAAGTAGTATATGATTTAATGTAGGGATCACAGAATTTTGAAAATGTGCACACAATTCACTTTTCCCCATAGCCCGTCATACGCAGTTTTTAACTGTTTTTTGACGTAAATAAATAAATAAATAAATAAATAAACATGTCTAACCGTCCGTCCCTGCGGCGCAGGGCTGTGTGTGCGCGCCCACATACTTACAATTGATTTTTTAGAACTGTATGTGTCGAGTGCCCACTTTCTTCTTGTTGTCTTTTATAGAAAACTGAACAATAAATACGCCTATATTTTTTAAATTTTTTTATCTAATCGAGTTTATATAGAAATTTTCATTATTTTTTTAATGAGACATGTATTTTTTGAAAAATTTATTTACAGAGGAATAAAATACATATTTTAAAGTACTAAATGAAACCAACTTGGAATTTTTATATTATGTACATTCAGAACAACAGTTGAAGAACTTTGGAAGTACGCGAAAATTCCAATATTTAATATAAGCCTAACTACAGAAATAATTAATTTTGAGGCAAATAAAAAAAACACGTGTCTCTTTTTTTGATGTCCAGAACAAATATCATACACTTTAAAAAAGTCGTGTCAACTCTTGGGCTATTTGACGTGAAATGGCTCAAATGTCCATATTGCTGTAATCCCTTGCCGAGACCTAAGTTTTGTTCGTTTCGACGAAATTATTGTTAAGCGAATCCGCGCTAATAAGGGTTTACAGTATTTGTTTTGGGATGCGGTCACTACTCATTTACTTGTTATTACTTACATCACTTACATTTACTACGGTTACTACTTACTTACATTACTTACTATTTGTATGTTCGATGTAGCAAAGGACGCTAAAATTGGCGCAGGTCCCACTTTCGGCAAACTTTATTTTCGAAAATTTCAAAAAATTATCATTGCAAAAATACCATATTGATAATTTAATTTTTTAATTTCTCGTATACGTACATATATACAAAATAATTTTCGTAATGTAGAGAAAGTTAAGTATTGTTGCGAAAATCGATTCCGAGATTTTGACAGATATATAAATTCTAAGGTCCCTGATAACAAAACAGTTACTTTTTCAAAATGTGCAGTCCGTCCGTCTATGAACAACACTAGCGCCTGAACTATTGGTAGGATTTTTCCAAAATCAATTTTCCCTATCGATGAGGCGCTACTCAAAACTATCCAATGTATAAAAAAATTAGGGGTATTTTATAATAAGCCCTTGAGTCATTTGTAACATTTTCTCAGAATTAATTTTTACTTTCTCGTATACATACGTATATAAGGAAGTAATACACGTAGTATAGAGAGTTAAGTAATGCTGCGGAAAATTGATTTCGAGATTTCAACGGAAATACACATTTTGGGGTCCCCTAACACCGAAAAAGTGTTGTTTTTCTTTTCAAAAAGTCCGTCCGTTCGTCTGTCCGCCCGTCTATCGTATGTGAACAAACATAACGCATAAACCACACGTACGATCATTCTAAATTGAAGAAACCCTGTCGATCTAGCTAGAGTGAAAGCTTTAAAATTTTGAAAAACATTCTTTAAAATTTGGGGGTAATTTACATGAAACCCCCGGACATTTTCAAAATTTTCTCTAAAACGGCTCCAAATTTTTTCTTTAAATTTCTTGTAATAATAGAGTAAAATAGAAGAAACTTACAGAAGTGGCTTAGGTCCGATTTCCACGCTTAACTCTGAATTTTTGAAAATGGCAAAAGTTTGATTTTTTTCCGGCGTCTTCCTACAACTGTAAAATTGAAGATAGAGATATTTCCTACTAATGGAATTCGTTGTCCATAAATAATTCTCTCATTAAGGTCATGTAGATTTTTTTGAAAATTTTATTAGTTTTCGTTAAATAGTACGTGCAATGTTTGTAATTTTAAAAAAAAGTACAAAAACATTATTTTCTCATAAACGGCTCCAAATGTTTTCTTTAAATTTTTGGTAGGGATAGTAATAAATGCACCCTATCCGATAACATAAACACCATATTGCTCTATTATCTTTTTTTCAAAAATTACAAAAATGAAATTTTTTTGACTTGTCTCTCACGTCGAAAATATTTACACTAGAAGCAATTTCATAACTGTATTAGATTTATGAGTACATGTGCTTTAAATAATGTCAAATAAAGTTTCTCGTAAACAACATTTTTCTGTAAAAAGGAGCTCTAAGTTCTGCATTTTCAGAAACACTTAAACGCCGTTTTCTTAAAAATGACTCCAATTTTTTCAATGGATAGTGCTAATTGCACTATTTAATATAACGAAAATTTCATATCGATATATTATTTTGATTTTTCAAAAATTACACAAATGTAATTTTTTTTTAAATCTCTCACGCCATTAACATGCACATTTCCATCTATTTGTACACATTATTGCATTTGTTAGTAGAAGTACTTTAAATGACTTCAAATGAAGTTTTCCGAAAACTTAATAGTGAGAAAGAACTTTAAACGTCGCATTTACAGTAATGCTTAATCGCTATTTTCTTAAAACCGGCTTAAAATTTTTCAATGAAAATTTCTATTTAGGAGGACGTTATATTTTAAAATAAAATTTAGGTTCCACTATTTGGAAACCGAAAAGTTGCCAAAAAAAATTGTTTGGGTCGCAATAAATGAAAGCAGGCAAGAAGGGGGACAAGACTGTCCAGAATCACTCCACACCAAGGAAATTAGAAAACTTTACTATGAGAAAGTCTGTGCCATTCTGTAGCATCACTAGTCTTTCTTTAAATTTAGTAAGTGCAATACATTTACAAAGATGAGACACCTTCGATTTCCACTGTTACTTCCAAATTTTCGAAAATTTTAAAGGTTTCAAGATTTCCTTATCACATCGTAGAACTACATTATCGGATAGCGAAACGAGTTGGATATCGTACGCATAGTTTAGACGCTAGTTTTGTTCACATACACCAGACAGACAAATGGATAGACAGACAGACGGACAAACGTTTGGCCGATTTCGATTTTTCGGTATCGAAGGACCCACAAAACATGGATTCTGGCTACAGCACGTGTTAGGGGATTTTTTTCTAAATTTAGCAATTGGATTTATTCACTTTTTCGTTACCAGGGCCCGGCAGTAAGAGTTTTCCTGTCGGAAATTCGTCGTTTTTTTGTGAAGCTTTACATAACTTTCTCTCTACTGCGTAAGCGGTTGCGAGAAAGTAAAAATCACTTTTTCGATGTCAGGGCACCCCAAAACCTGTATTTCCGTTGAAATCTCGAAATCGATTTTCCGCAGCATTATATAACTTTCTCTATACTATGTATATTCCTCCGTATATACGTGCGTATTCAAGAAAGTAACTAGTGTGCAACAGAATGGCACAGCCTTTCTCGTATTATTTTTCTATTTTGTTTGCTCTGTGCTAGCTATTCGGACTTGCCACGTACTACTCTTGTCAACCCCAAACTACTTTTTTTTTTTTTAACTTTTCTCAATTTCTCAGTTTCCTACTAGTAGAACCGAAACTAATATTACTTTAAGAATAATAAAGAAGAGTAAAACCTCGTCCTATAAGTACATTTTTGGTGCAAAATGTGGAGCCGTTTGTAAGAAAATGGCGATTAAGCATTACTCTAAATGCGAAATTTAAAGCTCTTTTTCACAGAAAATTTGAAAAGAAGGTTGCTTTATTTTGTTTAGTCGGTTTCTTTTTGTTTGTTTGTTATAAATGTTTCTTAAATTTTATTTTAATTAAAATATATTTTTCATGTTACTCAAATTACGATTTGACCATTCCTGTGAAATTACTTAAGTTATTTCATGATACGATACACCTAATTGCAATACATGTCTTCTATCATTTCTTTACGTTAAAACAGTTGCAATATGTTTCTGGGAGTTCTGGTTTACATAATATCAGAATTAAAAAAACAAAATAAATAAATAAATAAATGCTTTTCACTGTAAGCAATATTTTTTCTCGGGTTTGTATCAAGTATTTTTGTTGGCTTGACCATGGTCGTGATCCTGACATCTTATTTGGTTTATTGTTTTCATTTTGCTTTCATCAGTTTCCTGTAACAGTCAGTGCAATTATTTTCTACAAATTTAGTGCCAATATTAATTTGTTGTACTAGTCCATTGCTCATGTATCGTATATCTTAAGAACGTGTATTATATTGTTTATGAGTGTGGGAGGGCTATTGTGCTAAGTTGTACAGAAAATTCGTTTCCCGGAAGTTAGTGATAGTGTTGGGATCCTATGTTTGAACATCATTTCAGTCGTGATCATGTAGTCCGAGTGTATGGTTTATGGGTCATCACGCCTTCTCTCGCTCAGTGACGAGAAGTGATGCAATGTTTGCATAATATTCTCTAAAACCCAAGTAAGGAATGTTTCTATTGTACTTTCTTTCGTAATTTTTAACATCCATATTTAAAAAAATATTCTTGTGGTCGGTAAGAAGTGCTTGTATTAAAATTGTCATTAGCGTGTTACATATTGTTCTAACAGTGTTGTCAAGCCCTGATGATGGAGAAATAAAAGTCCAAAACGTCAGCAAACTGAGATAATATTGTCTTATTTTTGTCTTATATTGTCTTATTTTATCTTATTCCAATACCCATGAACAACACGACGGATTCTACTACAAATGGTCATGACATACAGCAGAAATGCAAGAGATTTCAAAAATTGCTGGAAATGTGCACATTAACGGCGTGAGAGATATTTCAAAAAATTACATTTGTGTAAATTTTGAAAAAAAAAACAAGAATACCCTAAAATCAACATTAAGTCATGTTAAACAGTGAATTTAGCACTATCCATACTAGAAGTTTGAAGAAAAAAATATGGAGCCGTTCTTTAAGAAAATGTATTTTGCGTGTTTCTGAAAATGCGGAATTTTGAGGTCATTTTCACAGAAAACTGTTTTTTCGAGGAACTTTATATGACATCATTTAAAGCACATGTGCTCACAAATTCAATAATATGAACAAATCGCATCTAATGTAAATATTAACGTCGTGAGTGACAAGTCAAAAGATTACATTTTTGTTATTTTTGAAAAAAAAACAAAATAGGGAATTGGCGTATATGACATCTTATAGAGTTTATTTGGCACTATTCCTACCAAAAGGTTAAAGAAAAAAGTTGGAGCCGTTTTAGAGAAAATCGTCTTTTTGATATTTTTTAATATTGCTCATATTGCATTCAATACAGCGTAAAAACTACTAAATTTTTCAAAAAAAGTTGCGTGGTCTTAATGAAAGAACAAATTAAGAAGAAAAAATTTACTTCAAATGAAAATCTTCATCAATTCTGAAGTTGTAGGAAGATGCCGAAAAAATTTCAGTATTTTGCAATTTTCAAAACTTCAGAGTTATGAGTGAAAATTGGATTTATGCCACATTTATAAGTGTATTTTACTCTATTCTTACGAGAAATTAAAAAAGTTTGGAGCCAAGTTTGAGAAAACTTGGAAAATATCCCGAGAGCTTCACGTAAAGTAACCCATAAAAATTATTGCACGTTTTTCAAAATAGCAGAGGTTCGACTCAGGCCGGATAGACAGGGGTTTATTCCGTTTGGAAAAAATTGTACACATAGCTCAGGCGCTAGTGTTGTTAGCATACACCGGACGGACAGACAGACAGAACGACAGACGGACGGACGAACGTTTGAAAAAAACGCTTTTCGGTATCAGGGGACTCCAAATCGTGTATTTCCGTTAAAATATAGGAATCGATTTTCCCCAGCATTATATAACATTCTCTATACTAAGTATATTACTCCGTATATACGTATGTATATGAGAAAGTACAAAGTCTATCTTTAATAGTGAAATTGTAGGAGGACGCCGAAAAAGTTTTGAGCTTTCACAAAGTTTGAAAATTTAGAAAATTCAACGAAAATAAAAAATGAGCCATTTCTATAACGGTTTTTTGTTCTATCTGAGAAAATATTGAAGTCATTTTTTAAAAAATGTTCATGAAAAGTACCCCTAAAATCAAAATATCCCTTTCAAATTGAAGGAATGTTAACCAGATCGAGTGGGAATATCTACGAGTATTTTGCTGAAAATCCTATCAACAGTACACGAGTCATTTTTCGAAAATATGTGAGGTTTTTGTGTAATTTTACGTGAGATATATAATTTTAAAACAATTTTAAACAATTATTTTCTCAAAAATGGCTGCACATTTTTTCTTTGATTTTTTCCTCGTATGTACCAAAGAACGGCAAAGAAAAAAGATGCTGCTCCCATTTTAGGCGAATTCTATTTTCAAAAATTGCAGACAACCAAAATTAACATTGCAAAAGTACAATATTGTTAGTTTTTTGATACTTAAAATATGCTCTAAAAAATCTGTTCTTTAAAAATATCCCGACCATTTTTTATAAATACAAGTTTTCTACCGTATTTTTTGCAATTTCCAAATTTGCAAATTCGAAATTCCCGCCTTCCATTTGTTAGTCTCACGTGAGACCTATTAACAGGTGCAGGTCGATATCTGACCTTATTTTCCTCCGTACAGATAGATATTCACTATTACTATGTGAAGAAAATAGCTGCCGTCACGCACTGGAAGTTACAATCAAGAAAAACATTGAACTCTTTTCATGACGCACATCGTCGTTTCCACAGGATTTAGTGCCTGTAGAGAGAGAATCTTTGCCGAAGGAGCAAGCGCTCCTACATGCAAGAGTTCCGAATCATCACAGCGAAACGCCACGCTAATGACTAAGACTCGAAAATTAATGCTGTATCAAATGGATAAATATCCATGCAAATATGCTCTAACATTTGTAAAAAAATCCGGCAGAACTAATGGAATATACTCTAACAATTAAAAGTTTTATGAATTCATGAACAATTAAAAAACTTGTAGTTTTAAGAATTAATTTTGCGTTTTTGTCTCCACTTAGTATTCCAGAAATAATTTTGAAAGAAAAATACAATAATTTCGTCTGTATCGTCGTCGAAGAATCAATTCCAATGCCACAAATTCTATATCAAAGATAAATTATCATATCCTTCATAATCGGACAAATCGTTTCCGGGTACCTGCGCTGTGATATTATCTAAAAGAAGTAACTTCGCCATCTATTAACTCGAAGAAATGATACCATCTATCAGGCAAATCCTGCTGCAACGAACGAAAGGCAGTCCCACGATTTCTCATGAATAGCATTCGCATTCACATTTAAACACATTAAGAACACATTTCGGTTTGAGGAGACAAATTTGCTTGTTAACTGAAATTCCAAGAGAAAAATTCCACTTTATGAACAAAAGACAATAAAATATGAATTGTAACTTAAATATAACGAGAAAATGATGCATTAAAACAAAATGCACTAAAAACGCACTAATAAGCAATATAAAATCACCGAATTTCTGTTCGGTTGATTGTGTTTTGTGGACATTTCATATTCTTGTGTAGCATATAATAAAGCTCATAATTAAAAATATGATTTTTCATAAACTTCCGGTCCTTACTAATGTCTAGGGAACGGATTCTATTGTAATAAAAAATGCAATATATATATATGCTTAGTTTTTTCATAACATGTAAAAAACATAGAAAATATGTAAAATAAAAATTCATTTTTGTATTTAAAATTGTTCTATACAAGCATTTTTCGACCATAAAACATCCCTGATCAGTCCTTAACAAGGATTCGAAGTTGCTGAAAGTAGGTTCTATCTCTACGAAGTATTGTATTCTAGATTTCACCACATATAAGAATTTTATTCGAAATATAAAATACGTTCATAGTATATTTTACAATATTTACGAGGGCCCGGTGTACAAGTGAATAGTACAACCGTGTAGCGAGTGATGAATCCCAGGGGTGGGGTTCAAGGGTATACACCCATCCCTGCAAATCGAACAACGCGGTAGGACAATTTACTGTAAAAATATTTGTTTTCGATGGAGTAACGAATGTGTTGTTTGAAACAAAAGCAAGAACGTAGTTGAAATTACTTTTATTCAAAAAAATGCACCATCCTTCACTCCGAGTAAGCAGTAAGGGGGTGGGGAAGTAAGTTTGACAATTCACAGCGAAGATATGGTAGTTGTAGAAGCGCAGCAGCATTACATTTGATTTACAAAAAAGATTTCGCAACATATATTGCAAACCCGCATCTGAAACGTTCCGTTTCGACGAATAAATATGTTAAAATGTAGCAAAATATGTCGTAATTAGTAAAATATGTGAAAATATGTAATTTTACAAAAATATGTAAAAATATGTCAAATAAAAATAGTTCTAATTCATTGAGAATGTCTTGTGAACTCTAAAAAATATAATTGAATGCTGGTAGCTAGTTTCTGTAAAAATATGTAATTACATGGAAATCCGTTCCCTACTAATGACATTGCTCACGTCGTTGACAAACACGCAAAGCCGTGCGGCGCAGTGCCTATTCTTGATGGCACTACATCTTCGACACAGAGAAACAGAAACCCGATATGATGCAAAAGTGTGCCGGTGGTATCCAAGTTATGTTTACATTGTTTGCCAACCATGTGTTATTTTTGATACAGACACATCAATGTATGATGGTTCAGTTGAATGGGTTTATAGTACATCCCAGTTAACAGTCATTTGAATCATTATCCATATTGGTGTCACCTGGTGAATAAGCTCGAAAAGAACAATACCTTGAATATCATTATTTCGTTCGACAAGACGGCTCTGAGCGACCCGGTAGCCAATGATAAATTATAACAATTAAATCAACCAATGAACTAACCGCCTTCGTCGCCTTGCCTAATACGCCGCATATTGTGTTGTCAGTGATTGCTTATGATGAGGCTATTATCAACTTACTACTTCTTTGGCGATTACCGTCGCGTCAGGTAAACAAATCCGTTAGTGAACGATTTTTGTCTCTAGAGGCGCTTACGTCAAACTGTAAGATTTCTGCTTGAAAAATTGTGAACATCCTCAAAGGCTTTCGGGCAGAAATCGTGCGTTCTGGACTGCACGTGTCAGATGAAACGACAAATATTAATTTTGGAAAAAATCCTACGAATAATTTAGGCGCTAGTATTTTTCAGAGACGGTCGAACAGACGGAGTGACGGACGGATGTTTTGAAAAGGACGGAGACGGACGAAGGTTTGGTATACCAAGGGACCCCAAAACGTGCATTTCAGCGGAAATCTCGGAATCTATTTTTCGCAGCATTGCATATCTTTCTGTGTACTACATAAATTACTCAATATACAGTACGAACACGAGAAAGTTAAAATACAGACAATAACTATTTGCTTTTACACATACACTTCCCTACAAAATACGCTCAAATGTGCTATTCTTGTTTGTTTGTTTCTTGAATGTTTGTTTCTATTCAATTTCAAGGTGACGTATCGAGAAAATATTTTATAGCAATAGGCCATTTCAGTATCGAATTCTCTCGATAAATATTTTTGAAATAAAAAATTAAAGCTATAAGTTTGAAACAAAAACGTATAACATTCTTAAGGATAAGTCCAGAATTGAATGTGATACAATCAATACGGTATTTTTTAATAAATACTGTAAAATTATTTTAAAATATTGGTATTGGGGTTATGACCCCAATTACTTCCCGATAAATTCACCGCTGATTCCAAATATTTCCTGCAAGGCTAAATTACAAGTTTTACAAATATTTTTTAGTCAATTGGCTGTGTTGCCGACAATTTACCCATAACTGTGGGTGGTCCACAATATATCCAGCACGTCTAAGCAGAGCTCTTAATACGTTAAAAGAATGCGTTTAGCACCACAGCGCACGTTCGACCACAGAAGCTGGCAAAACGCTCTTGCGGTTATTTTGGATTGTAATATAGACATAACATGTAATTTCCATCCTAATAAATCATGAATGGCTATAATTTTGTGCGGTTATTCGAAAGAAACATAATAAAGATTATGCGAACTGCAGAAAAGAAGAAAATTGCAAACATAAGAAACTCTGCCCTTACAGCAGCTACAGGAATATTACAAGCAATTACGTGATTTCATGTTGGTAATAACATGGCAGAAAATGTCAAGACAAAAATGCTCACTTTGGACAGTAGACTCACAAATAAAAGTGGGAAAATGCAGTTGAAATGTAATGGAGGAAGCGTTTGAGACGAAAACTATATTTATTAGGCAAGTTTTATGCCACAAATTATGCCTTATAGAAGATCTACAATGCAAAAGTAATCACGTCATCTAGTAAAAATATATTAATAGATATAGATCATTTTCGTACATAAAAACATAATTTAAAATTACAGGCCTATTAAAAATAGGCAGGGAATTAAACTGCATTAGAGAGATATAAGAATGTTTTATTCAAATTGTTTGGTATTTGTGGTTTGTTGTACCTCAACATAACAGGTATTTGTGACAAAAACTGTTTGAACCAAAGGGTGATTATTAGTATAATGTATTTGCATTTTGGGTCGATTTGCCGGCTAGCAAACGGTGTCCTCCATGCTTGCGCCTAGTTTAATTCCCACATTTGGGGGGTAAGTGAGACATGTGGCGAGCATGATGTAATCATTTCACCATAACTAGCAAACTCCGCCTACCTGAGCGTTTCTTCGTCACACAGCTACAGAAACCGAGGCAATTTTAAAGGAAAGTACAACTCTATTTTTGCCTCGACCGGGAATCGAATCCGGGATCGTATTACCAGAAGCTAGTACGCTGTTCGTGAGCCACTCTAGAGGCTACACAGGTATTTGTGTCAAAAACTGTTTAACAAAGGGGTGGTTATTAGTCGAAGTGCAAAAATCATGATCTCCTAACTCTGAACAACGTCATTCTTTAGCATTGGACATTTCCAAAATAAGGATCAGTAGGAGTAGGATATGTTAGAATTTTCGGTGGAAAGGGAACATAATAGATGATATCGTAGGCTTCCGCGGCCAGAGTCATGATCTGGGCTGTCCGGGTGACGCCGCGTCGAAGGCTGGGCTGGGGACATAATAGATGTTGAAATAATGTATTTATGCAGTTGGTTTAATAGACGAGGGGATCTGGTTATGCATGCTGCTGAGACATGTAAGAGATGTAACACGCATCTAATTTCTCAGTCGCAGGTAAAACCTGTTGGGAGCTTTACCGACATGACCAGTGAGTTGGACACCCACATAAAAGCCCTTCCCAATCGGGATGCAGTCATCATCAAAGAAAGGCAGAAAGACATTAATTTGGATGGTCACTATATTCCTGACCAACATGTTGACAAACTACCACGTTCCGCCCAAACCACAAACATTATTGTTTCATATCTGCCCTTCTGGTACAACAAACCTACTCTGTGCAAAGAAATTAGACACGCAAACACCAAATGAAACCGCACAAATGTTAAACTTTTCGAGCTAAACTTTCTCTCAGAAAAACGTTTTACCCTGCATGGTTTTCACCTGAATTTTGACGGAAAACATGAGATAGCGTGCTTGCAAAACACATCCTTCTACCTCGGCCTGCCCTAGATCCATTCCCACCCACATTAGTTCTTTCTTCCTCCGGGTCCCTTTTGGACCCAATTACCTTTGCTTATAAGTAACTTGATGTTTATTTTTGTTATTTGTGAAGTTGATAAGGGGTATATAGTATTAAATCCCTAACTTGATGTAATTTTTAATATTTTGATTTCCATTTCAAATCTCAATCGCAATACTGCTAATATACGACGTTTTGTAAAGTATTTAAGGGAACCAGAGGTGGAGCTATTGGAAAAAAGATATTTAGAAGCTTTATTTTCCTCAGTAGTCAGCATTTTCATTTCCATTTATTCTTCATTAGTAAGGGATCCATACAATATTTGAGTAACTGCGAGTGTGCATGAATGCGTGTGTGCAGATCTGTCTATCACTGTTTGACCACTTCGCGTGCACCAATCGAGTCGTATGAGGTGTCATTGGACGCGACGCGGACTCCTGATGGGGAACTGATAAGTTGTTTTCGGGTCTGGCCAGAAGATTCTAAGGAATTTTCAAAAACATATTTTTACGCATTTGAGCGCTACCATCTTCGTGAGTTTGCCAAGAATTAAACCAAGGCCACTCAAATAGATATATGTAGGTGGCGTTGAATGCGACAAGAGAATCGCCGCGCTGCAGATTTCAAATAAAATGTGCCTCCTTATTAACGTACTTTTAAAAATAAATTTGCAAAACGTACGAACAGTATTGTCTTGAAACTTATTGAACTTGAAGAACTTCAAATAAATATGGGAAAAGGCAAACTCTGAGTAATGCTACAGAAGCACATTTACATTCTTACGTTCGACTAATCACATTTACATTCTTAAGCGTACAAATACCGATTTTCAAATGAATGTGACTAACAACTTATTCTTATTAAAACGTAACTACCACCTTATTCACATAAACATACAAAATAGTCGCCTACAAAATGATTAATAGAGCAATTGCAGAAGTAGAAATGAACAAAATTGGACTGACTTTCTGTAATTAAAATCTCTTCAAAAATTAGGGGACACAAATATGGAAGTGTTAAGCAAATCCAGGGAAGGATAGAAGATTTTGTGACAGAATTTTTGGAACTAACGGAGAATGATCTTAGGAGAGAATAACGCTGAAGAGCAGCTTAGAGTGATTTTTTATCTGTATTTTTGTGCATATTAACAAAAAACTGTGGCTGTAGTAAATTCTAACTATTCAGCATCATTCATACCCGCAAGAATTTTATACAGCGTTTAGAATTTTGAAATTGCAATATTAACAGTTCATATCCCCTACGGAGGTAACATACAAGGCCTTTTTTTATTTATTTATTGTTGATGTTTACATACTAGTATTAATTTCTTCATATTATATCGTGGACTTACAACTATTCTTATTCTAACTTAACAGTTTGTTATACTAACTACAAATTGATGTAGGATACCGATACAGCACCTTTTAATTTAGTTATTCTGTGAAAAAAAATATATAGAAATGCTTCTAAAGAAAATCTGTTTTAATACTGGCTGGGAAGTAGTTGATTGATGCTAGATTTTAGTGGGCGGCATGAGCTATTTAGTTTATATTTAAATAGAAGTTATTAGAGAGGTGAGCTATGTGGTGGGAGATAGGTGGTAGGCTTAATTCTTTATGGAAATGTCTGTTTGATATGAACCAAGGAGCATTTGTTGCTATTCGGAGGAATTTGTTTTGCATCACTCGAACTCGATTATGTTTCTTTGGGAGGCATTAATCCATATTTCGCACGCATAAAGCATAAGAATAGAGTATAGATTGGATTTTATTCAAATGGTCATTTAATCATTTGCATATTAGTTAATTGACATTTTTTAAATGATGGGAGAATGGTAATTGGTCCAGAGTTTTCAACGATAGGTTGGTGGTAATTCGGTTTTTGTTTGGCTTTGCTAGAGGAATTATATTGGAAATTCTCCATATTATTGGAATGTAACCTGTTCTGAGTATAGAATTGTAGTGGGCGTTTTGTATTGTAGGTAGTAGTATGTTATTTAGATAATCTATCATATGAGTGGGTAGATTTTTTCATCTTATGTTACTTATTTTATCGTGTCCTGGGGCATTTCTTAACGGTAGTTTGTTTATAATATATTTAACTTCGCTGTGGGAGATAAATTTAATTTAGTGTGGAACATTGTGGTTAAGGTGGTGTATAATATTATGTTGTGAGTGAGGTGGGGTATTGTTAGGAGTGAATGGTTGCTCAAAATAATTGGCCGGTTCTTCCGCTTTGTCAATGGGTGAAAACTTTTTTTCTGATTGAGTGCTCAAGGGTGGGATGTGCGTTTTTTTATATATTTTTTTTGTAAACTGGCAGAGTGTATTATTATTTGTATTAATGGATTGAATTAGATTATTATAGTTTGAATTATTGTAGTCAGTGATTCTTTTTGGTTATTGCATTTAACAAATTAAATTCTTTTTTCAGATGTGGTAATCTGGTGATACACCAAAGTCGTTTTGTTTTACATTTGGGGTTTCCTATATACAAAATGGATTTAGGCAGTTGAACTTTTGTGGTTCTATTACTATTAAGAGATCTATCTCAGTTTGGTGATTTAAATACACTAATAATCAGATTATTTAGTTGTGCTATTGTTTGTTCTATTTCTATAGGGGTTAGCAGTTTTTAAATGGGGGGTTTGATTATTTATAATATTTTAAAATTTATTCCAGATGATGTTTTGTGTGTGTATGGCATAGGTAGGGATGTGCGGGGGAGGGGTTTGATGTGTTGAAATAACGACTGGTAGGTGATATGAATCTAGTTCGAAAAGAGGAACTGAGTAAAAATTGGTTTATGTATTAGTTATTGCAATATTTAGGATATCCGGATGTTTATGTGGGTCTAGTGGATAGTGTGTTAGTTCTGGTGCTGCTATTAATTGAATTTGGAGATCGCTTATGATTTTAATCAGCATGAAACCTGTATTGGGGGTTGTGCATTCTCAGATTGTATTTTTAGCATTAAGATCGCCGATAAATAATGTGGGGGTGTTATGTTGAAGTAATGCTGTTATCTTTGTACGATTTATACTAATTTTATGAGGTTCATGTACTGCTGTAACTGTTATCAGTTTGTTTTTTAATGGGACCTTGGTAGATACTGTTTCTAATCCAGAAGTACATGGGAGGTTGGTTTGAATGTATGGGATCGTTGCATGAATTAGAATTAATGCGTCTCCGCCGTTTTGGTTTTGTCCATCATTTCTGATTATATTGTTTTGCGGTATGTTGAAAGAAATATTTGGCTTTAAATGAGTTTCAGTTATGTATTCTAAGTCTATAAATAAGTATTCTAATTCTATAAATAAGTTTGTCGCTTAGAAAGTGTGTTAATTGTACTGTTTTGTTGTTAATGCCATTGACATTCCAATTTAATAGTTTTATTTTTTATCATGGCGTTATCCTACCATTATTATTGATACAAATTATGCGTGTGAGTTTTGTACATTATTCATGTTTGTTGGAATGATGGTGTTAGTAATGAATTTATTAGTTAAAGCTGTTATATAGAAAGAGACAGAGAGAGGAAGGAAAGATCGCGCGCGGCCGGTTTGTTAGGGTACTGCTCCGGCATTCGCCTGGTGTTCATCGGAGAAACCACGGAATACTACCGTTCAGAGCAGCCGGCCGCTAGAATTTTCCTTCAGATAGCGACTGAATTTGACCTAGCTGAAAAGCTAGAATCCTGCCGCCGTCAGGACTCGAACCTCAGAACTCGAACCTAGGACCTCCCGGTCAGAGGCGCTGCAGTGACATCAGTTGATGCACTGAGCTACCGCTCCCGGAATTTCTTTTGACAAAACGAACATAATAATACATTAATTGTTATCACTAATAAACCTAAAATAAATAGAAATTGTTGCCTAACACAGATTTCAACAACAATATTCAAAAGTCGTCGTTTCCTGGACGCTTATTGCAAATGGCAGAACAAGCACCAGGTGAAGCAATCGCCCGATTAAAAATGTATTGAAGTCACTGGAACAAAGGGACTTCCGTGTATGTCTTAAATCTCGTTCTCCGTTTTTACAATTAAAATATTGATGATGTATTCAGTTTGTAAAGACGAAGAATACATTCACTGTCCTTACAATGCTTCACATATGATACTCAAGTCCAGAATGCAATATCACCTTTTCAAGTGCAGGAAGATCCATCGGACTGCAAATGTGGAGATCTGTCCATTTAATGCGTCTCACCATGTACCAGCGCCAGAAATTGAGTTTCATTTAACTGTTTGTGAAAATCGATACCTGGCTGATAGAACAGTGTATCTTCCTGACGACGAAAATCCTGAATCCAGAACTTGGGCACCTAAGATAACTCCGTATTTACCTCCTAATGAAGAGAACTGGGATCAAGATGACACAAATACATGTGTATTGATGGGAGAAAACACAGACATTTTAAATTATCCTATTTTGAGGAACTTACCTGGAGCTACAAAATCTCAACGAAAACTTTTTCGAAAGTCAGAAAGGGAGAGAATGAAGAAAGTGAAAACGAATGGAGGGCAGTATTTTTCATCAGGATCTTGTTGAATGTTATACTTCAAAATGAGAATAAGCATATGGCAAGAGAAATAAACATTCCGCTGTGAACATGGCCTGGAATGTAAAATATAATGTAAGTTTCGGGCTCTGTTTAGTAGATGTTTCATAGAAATATCTAAAGACACCTTAAGTAAATAATTACTCATCAATCTTGCAATAACATTTATTCAACTTTAAAACGCCTCATTTGCATTTCACTCAAATTTGTAATCATTATATGTGAAGATAATGATATTTGTCATATTATTGTGAAACTTGTTTAGGATTATTTCGTAATAATTCAACCAGTATGGTTACGTTGGCTCTTGTACCCTTTTTTTAGGCAGAAACATTTCTGAGTGGAAATGGAAATCAGGTATTGTTCAGAATAATGGATCCATGGCCAAAATTTTCAACTTCAAAATAAGGTAATTGATAAAAAAGATTTGTTATAATGTGCCCATTGCAGCTTTAAAAGGGGCAGGATTTGTTAATGTAAAAATCATGACATTCTTCACTTCGAACATTTTGTTCAGACATTTCGTTTTTATTACCATACTAGTCGACTTTATTACCATACTAGTTTTTATTACCATACTAGTAATGCTTCTCTATTGTACAGTATTTCACATTGGTATTTCACATTTCCACACAGTGTTCACACACTAGTCACGTGATTGTTAATCACGTTATACGCTACGCTGTGCAAAAATTCTAATAGATGGAAGACTTTCTCGCAAGTATGGGTTTGTTCAATGTCCTGATTTGGACATGGCTGTCAAGCATCCTTATGTTAAAACATTATCCCTCAAATTTGGGCATGCATTCGCTGTGACAATATCTTGGAGAAATTTGATTTACTTGTCCGAGATTCATGTAATAATTCCGGTCGATAATTCGCAATCTCAGGGGCAGGATACTTGCATGCATGCATTGAAGATGCGCTTAATCTTTGACTGTACTGCGAATTGAGTAGTGTTCAGGGGCGCTTAAGTTGTCATAAACGATAAATCATCAACGCCCCCACATGTCCGATTTAATTCAAACCACTCTTTTAACACTCCCATTACTAATAATAACAAAGTGTGAAAATTTCAGTGAAATTGGTTGAGTAGTTTCTGCGCCTATGTGCGACACACATACGCACATGCCCTTGCATTTTTATATAGATACAGATTCTCAAAGGAATTTGTTGCGGGTTTCGCCATGTTTGTGAAGTAGCTGAAGAACATTACTCACAAACTGCCCTCTGATCATGAAGTACACAAGGGTAGAATTTTCCTCTTATCACACAGCTTTCTTCTTTCACTCGGCTCCTGCTGTCAGTCCATTTGCACGTCGTAAGTCCGGATAACTGCAGTTGCTTCAGAATATATTAAGAGGGCATTTTTGTTACAAGAAACATTTTAAAATTCAATTTATTATTGATATTTTAATATATTGTTAAAAGGAGCAATGGATTATTTGACCAACTTTTCTAATTACTCTTTGTTACGACGCTGATCTCAGTTTGATATATTTTCAAGGGAACGGACATGGTTTCCATGACCGCTCTAGAGCTGACCTTGTCAGGGCCTGATGTCTGAATAGTTTTCTTTCACGTGGTCATTCATAAATATATTCCGGATAGAGACATACGAATGGACTAAGAGGTTACCAAAGTCTCAAAATTTTCTACATTATAAAGAATGTCGTATGGGAAGCCGGTGTTCCCTTTGTAGCGTCAGACTGATAATCATTCCCCGTTCATAAAATATGAGAAATAAAACACGTATGACTATATCATTAATAGTTATATCGGAGTATCTGAACTTGACACATATTTGAGACGATTTTTTTGTTAAGATCATAATAATTAAACAAACCCTCCGGTTTTCCCTTTCTACATCTGTTTTAAACAAGACGTATTTCCGCAGAGAGGACGCGGAGGAAACTATTCTCATAATATTCAATCCATTGATAGAATCCGCGCAACGATTCCAAGAAAATAAAGTTTTCTTTAATATCTGGAAAATCTATTTGAATAAGTTTGCCCAATGATTTCCAATAATATTTAGTAGGTTTTTTAAAAAGTTCTATAAATATTTTACCTAACGATACCTCAATTTGGTTGTTTTTTAAATAAATTGCTAATAATTGCAAATTTCATGAATATGCTACAAATACAATAAAGGGCCAAAATTTACATTTATACGTCAAATAAACAATTTTTCGCTAAAGTGCTGAATGTTTATATTTCGCATCACCAGAATATAGTTAATAATGAGAAGATGAAAATATGATGAATCATAAAATTCGGCCCCTTAATTTCAAGGTGGTACATTAGAATTTAAATACATCCAATGACTCTGGTTTTCCCGATTTTAAAAATTCTCTCATTTAAATCCCCGAGGATGTGACTGCAGTTAAGATTCAAGAGACGTTGTGGAAGAGGGGAAGTTAACGTGCATTACGATATTCTGGGAATCTAATTTAAGCCGCTCCGTTAAAGACATAAAATATTTTCAACTTGTTGTATATTTCCATATTTACTAATTACATGGTAGGGCCTATATAATACCTATTATACTCATAATTCTTTCTACTTATTTCAGGTTTGTAGTGCATTTGGTGAGTGGAGACCGAGTTGAAGACTTCTATTATACAACGACCTATATAAAACAAAGACCATATGGATCCCAAAGAAAATGATAAATAATACAACTAATCTCCCCTCGAAGAGCAGAATATTGTGGTGCTGAAGTCCTTTAATTTACTTTATTGCCACAAGAAATACACACTGACCTCATTTCTAAAAAACACTATACTTGAGAGTTTTTAAGATATTTTATTTCTAAACTAGAATATTTTTCAAAGAGTTTTTCTATCTTTTCCTTCATATGAAATAAAAACTGTAAATATAATGGCCAATAAAGTTCACTGAAAATAATATTGTATTAATGATCATGTTTTTCTAAGGTAGCTTTCTCTGAAAAAATAAGAATCCAGGCAGTTAAATTTCATATGATTTATTTGGATTAACTAATATTATAACTGGGAGAGCTACAGAATGGCACAGACTTCTTCGTACTACTCGTAGTTAGTTTTCTATTCTCTTGAGCATGAGCTATTTATTCAAATTTGTCCCACCTTCTTCCCAGCTGCCTTTCGCGGTCCTTACAGCTTCTCGTGACATTCTCAGAGAAGTGACATGATGAAAAGACATGGATGAGCTATTGCGTAGCCTCTCCGGCTTCATCTGTTCCTCATCACAATCCGAGTCTTCCTTCGCCCTTCCCGAACATTGCCTATCTCGGCACTGTTGCGGCGATATGCGAGAGGTTGTATCGCGCGCCAATTCGGCAGCGCGGGACGCCGGTTACGGAAGGCAGCAGGGCCATGAACCGGCGCGAGGACCGCCCAATGAGGAGTGAGCGGCCGGCGAGCGGATCTACAGGCCCGAGGCGAATCTGCGACGCGGAGCGCTTCTTAACGGGCCGCACCGGCCGGAGGGGCACTCGGTAGTGAAGTGCGATCCTGAAGCGAAGTAGTGACTGTAACCCTAGTGCTAACTCTGCGACGTAATTGGTATTCTCTCTCCGGCGATTTTTGGACGACAGTGCGCGACTTTTGGGACATCTACTGGATTTTGGAAAACCACTGCTTTGTACTACGGACTACGCTTTTGGATATTTGTAAACTAGATCACGCCTGTAAAAGTTGAACAAATAAATTGTTATTGTTGACTTGTGTGTTTTCACGTACATAACAGGCACTATGCCTTCACATCTGTGCTCAGGGTATCGAGAACCCGTTCGAGACACAATGTTAGCGGGAATTTTAAATGCAGCCAGATACCAAAACCTTGTTACAACTCATTGGATCAGATTTGAAGCATTTTTAAACTATTGCATCTTTTATTTCCACTACTATTTTTACTTCATCGCGTTATTTTTGGTTGATCACCGTTGAATATTGTCACTTTATGTCACTTTCAAAATGCTTCTCAACATTTCTCGTTTGGTATGCGGCATACCAGCCAGCGTCTGGCCTGACTTTTCAAACGAAGTTCCCATGTTGTGGTCGCGTGGTTCGAATCCTGTTCCCATGTTGTGGTCGCGAGATGTATATGGTGCTATGCCGAACGACCAAAAATAGGTGCGCTACGCGCCAGACGAACTCACCAAAATTCTTTCATCTAGAGAGCACCTCTGACATTCCCAGCCCTCCTTCGCGTTCCCTGCATATCGCCTACTTCGCCACTGTGCCTTCACATATTTGCTCACGGCATCCCTTCGCCCCACGTCGGTGCTTGTACCATTTATTTATTTATTTATTTATTTGTTTATTTATTTATTTATTTATTTATTTATTTATTTATTTATTTATTTATTTATTTATTTATTTATTTATTTATTTGTTTGTTTGTTTGTTTGTTTGTTTGTTTGTTTGTTTTGTTTGTTTGTTTGTTTGTTTGTTTGTTTGTTTGTTTGTTTGTTTGTTTGTTTGTTTGTTTGTTTGTTTGTTTATTTCTTTGTTTGTTTGTTTATTTCTTTGTTTGTTTGTTTATTTCTTTGTTTGTTTGTTTGTTTGTTTGTTTGTTTGTTTGTTTATTTGTTTGTTTGTTTGTTGTTTGTTGTTTGTTTGTTTGTTTGTTGTTGTTTGTTTGTTTGTTTTGTTTGTTGTTGTTGTTTGTTTTGTTTGTTTGTTTGTTTGTTTGTTTGTTTGTTTGTTTGTTTGTTTGTTTTGTTTATTGTTTATTTGTTTGTTTATTTATTTATTTATTTGTTTGTTTATTTATTTGTTTTACATTTGTTTATTTGTTTATTTTATTTATTTATTTATTTTGTTTATTTATTTATTTTGTTTATTTATTTATTTATTTATTTATTTATTTATTTATTTATTTATTTATTTATTTATTTATTTATTTATTTATTTATTTATTTATTTAGTCAAAACAGTCAAAAACTGTATGTGACGTATGGGGGAGAAAATCATCTGCGCACGCTTTCTTGAGTTTCAGAATCCCTTCCCAAGAATTTAACTATTAATAGTTGAAAGATTAATAATAATAATAATAATAATAATAATAATAATAATAATAATAACAACAACAAATTTTTGAAAAGCGAGAGATTAACATTTAAAAAACTAGATATTTTCGTTGCCAAATTATAGAAAACTTATTTTTAACGGTAAAGAAACGAACAGACTTGATTTTTCTGTATTGTTAACAAAATAGAAACTCACCCTAAGCTCTACTACCACTACAAGCAAAGGAAAGTTCAACAAAACGTGCGCATAGTGAAACTACATTTACGTCCAGAAGCAAAGCAAGGAGCCATCTCAGCATTTGCTCAATGGATCAGGGAAACTGGACAAAAACCTGATCGAGATGGGGGTCATTGACCCGGAAGTACATTATTTGTTACAGGTATATTGAGTCTTTTTTTTAAATTATACAATGCAAATGTAAACTAATTCATTATACTATATCTTGTTTTTGTTAAAGTAAACATTATGTTTCTTTTTGGCGATCAGTATAGTCTCTAATTGTATAGAAACAGTTTTGCAGCAGAAAAGATTTTACTTTTAATTTAAATTTGTGTACCAATGTTAATTGTTTAATTTCATCTGGCAATGCATTGTAAAGTAGCGTACATGTATTGTATGTGGATTTCTTGTAGTGAGCTGTTGTTACTGACACTTGATGAACATGATTTCTACGTCGAGTATTGTAACTATAAATATCAGTATTACATGATAATATGTTCCCACCGTTAAGTAAGTCAGTTTTGACAAATACTACAGACTCATAAATAAATAGGCAAGGCAATGGTAAGATTCCAAGCTCAATGAAAAGAGGCTTGCATGGATCACGTGGATGGGATTTTTTCATTATTCGGATAATTTTCTTGTGCAATCTAAATGTCTGGGAACTAAAGGATGAGCTTCCTCAGAATATTATGCCATATCTCAGGCGGGAATGTACATTTGCAAAATACACGCAACGAGCTGCATGAAGGCTGACAGAATTAGAAAGAATTCTGAATGCATAACATAATGAGCTTAATTTAGTGTTTAATTCTGTTATATGTACATTCCATTTGAGGTTTGATTGAATTGAGAGACCTAGAAATTTTGTTACCTTAACATCAGCTAATTGCATATTGTTAATTTTCAATGGAGCATACGATTGCCGATTTGAAACGCAAAATTGATCAGGATGTGCGGATCCTGTTCACATGACACAGATTTAACACTTAAATACTTTTCAGGGCAACATGTTGTGGAAGGAGATGTATATGGTCCTATGCCATGGTTCGAGATGTATATGGTGCTATGCCGAACGAGCAAAAATAGGTGCGCTACGCGCCAGACGAAATCATCAATATCCTTTCATCTAGAAAGAACCCCTGACATTCTCAGCCCTCCTTCGCGCTCCCTGCATATTGCCTACTTCGGCACTGTGCCTTCACATATTTTCTAATGGCATCCCTTCGCCCCACGTCGGTGCTTGTACCATTGATCAGGATGTGTGGATCCTGTTCACATGACACAGATTTAACACTTAAATGCCTTTCAGGGCAACATGTTGTGGAAGGATGAGAGTAGAGTTGCAAGACAATAAAGACACTGAACTCAGTGCATCAACTGATTTCACTGCAGCGCCTCTGACCGGGAGGTCCTGGGTTCGAGTCCTGACGGCGGTAGGATTTTCGACGCTAGCTTTTCAGCTAGGTCGGATTCAGTCGCTGTCTGGAGGAGAATTCTAGCGTCCGGCTGCTCTGATCGATAGGTTTCCGTGGTTTCTCCGATCAACACCAGGCGAATGTCGGAGCAGTACCCTAACGAACGGGCCACTGACCGCGCGCGATCTTTTCTTCCTCTTCCTTGTCCTATCCCATCCCCTTACACACATACTTACTCTAACATGCACTAAACTACCACATATTCAGGGAGACCGGTCGGGAGCTTATAACTTGTCCCCGCGGTGCCCCGCTGGTGGGAGAGTCCTGGTTTGAGGGAAACCCCACTAGCCGACGGTAGGTCGGTGCCGGATCTCGCCATCCAGCGGAGGAAGATCACCGCCATCTCCCGAGAGAAAAAACATGCACTACACTAACGGGACTAATGACCAAAGCAGTTGACGCGCCTGGAAACACGAAAAAATCAATCAATCAAAAAGACACGGAATGTACTCATGACCCGAACACAACATAAAACGTTCGCAGCTTACACAGGTCTCAAAACATTAATTGTCCAAAGCAGATATTCGAGGCGGACAACGCCTACAAGCTATTCACCATCCGCGACCTGGTGGAACAGCAGGGTGTGATGGTGGAGCTGGTTGAAGAGACCACGCCGCGAGAGGTGGTTCAGGGCATCAACTGCTGCCATTGCAGTGCCTCTGACCGGCAGGTCCTGGTGTTCCACTTCCGACGGTGGCAGGATTTTCCACACTACCTTCATAGCTAGGTCAAGTTCAGCCGCTATCTGAGTAATTCTAGCGGCCGGCTGTTCTGATCGGTAGTTTTCCGCGGTTTCTCAGATCAACACCACCTGAATGCCGGAGTAGCGCCATAACAAACGGACAACCGATCGCGTGCGATCTTTCTTCTCTTTTCCTTCCCCTTTCATCAATTCTTACTTACACACACTTACACTCACATGCACTACACTATCACACTTGTCGGGAAATCAGTCAGGAGCTTAGAGCTTGTCCCGGCTAAGGCGGTGCCACGCTGGAGGGAGATACCTGAGTGAGGAATATCCTCGCAAGACGAAGGTAGGTCGGCGCCGGACCTCGCCGTCTAGCGGCGCCGTCTACGCCACCTCCCGCACTGAACCATACACTATACTTACGGGACTAAAGTCTTATCAGTTGACGCGCCCGGAATCATCAATAAATCAATTGAGGCCACACACTCCCAGCGAGTGTGCATAGGAGTCGTTTACCTGAATGGAGCCAACAAAACCCGAGCTGCCACACACCCCTTGTTCGTTTCGCGGACCCTGTAAGCGACAAGCGGCGGCGCCAGATCGAAACGGAGGAAGACGTGGACCTCCCCGTCATCGAGCTCCCAAGAGGTGTCCATACACGTCTCGTGACGCAACAGATGTGCCTCAGGGCTTCAACTCATGTCACTGCAATGCTTCCGACCGGGAGGTCCTAGGTTCGCGGGCAGGATTTTCGTCACTAGCTAGCCACGTAGCTAGGTGGAGTTCAGTCACTGTCTGGAGCGGAATTCATGCGGCCGGCTGCTGTGGTCGGTAGTTTTCCGTGGTTTTCCGATCACATTAGACGAATACCAGGGCAGTACCCAAAAACGGGCCACGGACCTTTCCTTCTCTTTTTTTCTTTCCCTTCCTTTCTCTTTCTTGTCCCCCCTTCACTCCTTACTTACACACTCTTACACTTACATGCAGTCCTCTATACAAGCCGGGAGACGGAACGGGAGGTTAGAGCTTTTTCCAGCTGGGGCGGTGAACTGTTGGAAGGAAATACCTGGTTTGGGAAAACGCCGCTAGCCGACGGTAGATCGCCGCCGGATCTCACCGCCCAACGGGGAAATATCACCCCCGCCTCCTGAGGACATCATGCACTACATTTACGGGACTAATTATTTAATCCATGACTCACGGAATTCACTAATCACTCGAGCGAGCGGCGAGGCAGATCTGGGAACTGACTAGCAAAGGTTAGGCAGAGTGGAGTTCGACGGCGCTGAGGAAAAAAAGCTCGTTTGTCCCCTACCTGCAGTCCAGTTCGACCTTATGCTTGAGAGTCTCGTGGGGTCGGGAGCGGAGACAGCACTTGACGACACGCCCCCGCATGGGACCTGCCACGCCCGTACCACTGCCCTTCTGGAAGAGGCACCCGGCTAATAGCCCTTGCCTTGCACCGCCCCCGACACTACGTCAGCCTTCTGCCACGACCCATGCACTGTATACTTGGATTTAAACATCACTGTACTTGACGTAAATCAGCCGTTACCTACCATTTGGGAGGTTGAACGTCACCATTGCGACGTCCTGTAGTGAAATCTCCTGATTGGATGACACCGAGATAGCTGACGATCTGCCAAGTGCAGTTCTAAATAAAAGGAAGTATATTTCGATTAAAACATTATGTCCTTTCATGTCATGAGCTAAAAAGAGAGGGGACACAGTCATTCAATCGGGAGTTTCAATACCGAAAATTTAAGTCGTAAAGTAGCTCGCGATTGTATGATAGTGTTCCCCTCTCCTACCAGGTCGTGTCTTTGACGGGACACACTGTTTTAATCGGAATATGGAATGTACAGCGACCCCGCGACCACCAGCGGACGCCTGGCGCACGCAATCCACAATGCACGCCGGAACAGCGGACCGCCAGGGGCAGCGGACGGGTCGAGCGGCCACGCGCCGCAGCCTTCCCCGCCTCCTGCAGCGAGCGGCGCCGCTCCGGACCAGTCTTGGGTTTTGATTGATTGATTTTTTCGTGTTCCGGGCGCGTCAACTGTTTTGGTCATTAGTCCTGTTAGTGTAGTGCATGTTTTTCTCGGGAGATGGCGGTGATCTTCCCCCGCTGGATGGCGAGATCCGGCGCCGACCTACCGTCGGCTAGTGGGGTTTCCCCCTAACCAAGACTCTCCCACCAGCGGCGCACCGCCCCAGCCGGGACAAGCTCTAAGTTCCCGACCGGTCACCCGGAATATGTGGTAGTGTGGTGCATGTTAGTGTGTGTGTAAGGGGAGAGGATAGGACAAGGAAGAGGAAGGACAGATCGCGCACGGTCCGTTTGTTAGGGTACTTCTCCGGCATCACCTGGCGTTGATCGTAGAAACTACGTAAAACTACCGATCAGAGCAGCGGACGCTAGAATTCTCCTCCTGACAGCGACTGAAATCGACTCAGCTATGTAGCTAAAATCCTGCTACCGTGGGGACTCGAATCTAGGACCTCCCAGTCAGAGGCACTGCAGTGCGGCGCACTGCCGCACCTACGCCTGAAGCGTTCCTCACGCTACCGCCCTGCCCCTCCCTTGCTCACGCTGAGCGGACCCAGAATATGCAGCAAGCCACAGGCGGCCTTTCAACGCCTACATCCGCCACCTGCTCGTCCGCCACCTACGCTGGGTTTACAAGGCTGGGGCTACAAGCCAGCCGACACCCCCCGAAACGATCGTCAGTGTGATCTCGGAGTGCTGCACCCAGGGGCGGATTTACAAATGAGCTTAACGGGCTGTACTCCGAGAAGGCACGTTTTGAGGGGCAGCAAATTTTCCAAAAATGACAATATTTTGAATTTTAATGTCATGTTCGTTTGAAACAAAAACTGAAATTAACCAATATTTTATATTCCTACATTCTTGTATACATACGTATATACGGGAGTAATATACATAGTATAGAGAAAGATATATAATGCAGAAAATTGATTTCGAGATTTCAACTGAAATATACTATTTGGGGTTCCCTGAAACAGAAAAAGTTTGTTGGGTGTGTATTTTTTCAAAACGTCCGTCCGTCTGTCCGTCTGTCCGTCTGTCCGTGTGTCCGTGTGTCCGTCTGTCCGTCTGTCCGTCTGTCCGTCAGTCCGTCAGTCCGTCAGTCCGTCAGTCCGTCAGTCCGTCAGTCCGTCAGTCCGTCAGTCCGTCAGTCCGTCAGTCCGTCAGTCCGTCAGTCCGTCAGCCCGTCAGTCCGTCAGTCCGTCAGTCCGTCCGGGGACCATCCGTCTGTCGTATGTGAACAAACCTAGCGCCTAAACCACACGTACGATCTTTTTTAAATTGAACAAATCCCTGTCTATCTAGCTCGAGTTGAAGCTTTGAAAATTTGAAAAACATTGTTTAAAATTTGGGACTAATTTATATGAAAGCCCCGGACATTTTCAAAATTTTCTCTAAAACGGCTCCAAATTTTTTTCTTTAAATTTCTTGTCAGAATAGAGTAAAATACACTTATAGAAGTGGCTTAGGCCCAATTTCCACGCTTAACTCTGAATTTTCGAAAATGGCTAAAGTTTGATTTTTCCAGTGTCTTCCTACAACTATAAAGTTTAAGATAAAGATATTTCCTACAAATGAAATTCGTTGTTCATAATTATATCTCTCATTAAGGTCGCGCAGATTTGTTTGAAAATTTTAGTAGTTTTCGTGGAATAGTGCGAGCAATGTTTGCAATTTTAAAAATCTACAAAAACATGATTTTCTCATGAAAATCCAAATTTTTTCTTTAAAGTTTTGGTATGGATAATACCAAAGGCATCCTATCCGATGACAAACACCATATTGCTCTATTCTTTTGTTTTTTCAAAATTTATTTTTTTTACTTATAATTCACGTCTGAGTACATGTGCTTTAAATAATGTGAAATAAAGTTTCTGGAAAACTCAACAGTTTTCTGTAAAAATGAGCTCTAAATTCCGCATTTTCAGAAACGTACAAACGACATTTTCTCAAAAATAGCTCCAAATTTTTCCAATGGATAGTGCTGATTGTACTGTTTAATATGACGTAAAATTCTTTTTGCTGTATTCTTTTGTTGTTTTTTTTAATTACACAAATGTAATTTTTTTAAATATCACGTCATTAATATGCACATTTCCATCTATTTGTGTACATTATTGCACTTGTTAGTAAAAGTACATTAAATTACTTCAAATAAATTTTTCGAAAACTCAATAGATTCCTGTGAAAAAGAGCTTCAAATTTCGCATTTACAGTAATGCTTAATCGGCATTTCTAAAAAATGGCTTCAAATTTTTCAATTGCTATTTACGACGACGTTATAG
Organism: Teleogryllus occipitalis; assembly: GCA_011170035.1. Classification (NCBI taxonomy): domain Eukaryota; kingdom Metazoa; phylum Arthropoda; class Insecta; order Orthoptera; family Gryllidae; genus Teleogryllus; species Teleogryllus occipitalis. Next base: position 107,688 of record BLKR01003071.1, on the reverse strand, counting down.
CCTTCTTTAATATTCTTAAAATATAATTTAGGTTCTACTATTTAGAAACCGAAGAGTTATGAAAATTTTTAAAAAAAATTTTTGGGCCGCAATAGATGGATGCAGGAAAGAAGGAGGGGCAAGACTGTACAGTTCCAGTCCACACCAAGGAAATTAGAAAACTTTACTACGAGAAAGTCTGTGCCATTCTGTAGCACCTCTAGTTTAATATTTAAAAATATTTAAAATGTACTTATTTGCAATCAGTATAGGGATGTCAGTATCACAATCAATATCACATAAATCATAGAATTTTTTAAAAATAATATAAATTCTCAAGGGGCGGCAAAATTAAGATATCGCACGATCGCGACTTGATGCGGTCATGCGCAGATCAAGCGACTCTAGGGGCATGACCGAGAAAGACGCGAAAAGTCGTGCCGAATTCCATCTCGAAGATACTACCCTCAGCCGCCACGTTAGAAAAACCCAAGCATGGTCAAACACCATCAAGCGGTCGTCCTTGACGCTTCAATCCACGTAGCACACCCAAGGCGCCTCGACGAGCACTATGATGAGGTGGCGAAATACCAACGCATTCACCCTTTCTTAGCAGCCAGGCACTTCCGGGAGGTCAGCTTCCTCCCCATAGTGGTAGGCGCCCTGAACGAGTGGTGTGAGGAGAGCGCGGCGCTGCTCCGTAAGTTTACCTCCGGCGACAAGACGCGCGTGCTACGAGAGCGCATTGACGCCGAGGTTATTGCGGGGAGCTCTGCATGTTATTTCCGCCACACCGCCCAGGATGACCTCGGGTACAGGCGGGCGTAAACACATACAATACCCCTGCGCTCAACAGAAGAAGAGGGACGGTGGAGGGCTCTTGCAGCCGCGGCTAAAGCGAGGCAGACGACGGCGCGGGGTGAAGCAGTGAAAATAGTGGATATATGAGTGTATGTGTAGTGTTTATAAGTGTATAAAATGTATAGTGGAAAGCGAGAAAGGCATAAGCACAAACCGGGAGTGGTAGCTCAGTGCATGAACTGATGTCACTGCAGTGCCTCTGACTGGGAGGTCCTAGGTTCGAGTCCCGAAGTCGGCAGGATTTTCGACCCTAGCTTTTCAGCTAGGTCGAATTCGGTCGCTGTCTGGAGGGTAATTATGGAGGCCGGCTGCTCTGATCGGTAGTTTTCCGTGGTTTCTCCGATCAACACCAGGCGAATGCCCTAGCAGTGCCCTGGCAAACGGGCCACGGACCGCTCGCAATTTTCTCTTCCTCTTCCTTGTCCTAACCTTTCCCTTTAGACACACACTTACACTAACATGCATTACACTAATACAGATTCCGGGAGACCGGTCGGGAGCTTAGAGCTTGTCCCGGCTAGGGCGGTGCCCCGCTGATGGGAGAGTCCTGGTTTGGGGGAAACACCGTTAGCCGACGGTGGGTCGGCGCCGGATCTCGCCATCCAGCGGAGGAAAATCACAGCCGTCTCCCGAGGATAAAACATGCACTACACTTATGGGACTAATGACCTAAGCTGTTGACGTGCCCGGAATCACCGACCAACCATAAGCACAACCAACACTCAACTACCGTGAAGATTAAATTGCACAGTGTAAACTAGTGGTGCTAAAACAGCACGTACTTTCTCGCACGTATTTTCACGCTAAATTATGCTAAGAGCACTCAAATTTTCTAAAATTTGTACATGACCTTGTTTCAAAATTTATCTTTAATGAACAGATTTCATTAAGGGGAAAATTCTATCTTCCTAATTGTAGTTGTAGGGACACGCCGAAATAAAAATTGAACTGTTGCGATTTTCGGAAAATTCGGGGTTTCAACGAACATGAGACCTGCACCATTCTCTTAAACGTTCTTTATTATTATCCAAAAACAGAATTTAACCAAAAGCGATGGAGTAATTTTTGTGAAAATTTTAAAAATGTCCCAGGAGCTTCCTGTAGGGTACCCCACGAAATTAAAATATCGGTTGCAAACTTAAGGGACCGCAACACCAGTCAAATCGATTGGGGAATATCATTTTTAAAGAAAATCGGCAGAATGGTTTAGCCGCTAGCGTTTCTCACCGACGGACGGACATACAGACGGACGGACGGACGGACGGACGGACAGACAGACGTTTTGCCGTCAATCGATTTTTTGCTATCAAGGGCCCAAAACATGAATTCTGGGTACACCACGTGTTAGATGCTTTTTTTTCTAAATTTAGCAACTGGATTTATCCACTTTTTCGTTACCAGGGCCCGACAATAAAGAGTGTTTTATCTGAAAATGCACCGTTTTTCGCGTTTTTTACATAACTTTCACTCTACTTCATAGCGATAAAGTAAAAATGTAAATAGCGTTTGGTGATTGATTAGGAAATGTAAATAGTCAGAGTAAGTTAGGACGTGAGAAAAATTAGATTTAGATTAGTTCGTATCTAGTTTGTAAGCTAGGCCATAAATTTTCGGCGTAATTAACATATAAGAATAAATATGAAAGTTGTTCTTACAGATATACCATCAAATGTTCCCCCAAATGTTCTTCCACGTGTTTTTTCAAATGTTCCCCCAACAGTTTCATGAAAAGTTCCCTCAATTGTTCTGTCAAATGTTCCCACAAACATTCCCTAAAATGTTTCCCTAAATCTGCCTCACATGTTCACCGCATATTCCCGCACTTTTCAATACGTAAATTAAACTGGAAATTCAGAATTTTAATTTACGTGGTTTGTATTACGAAATACCTTTACAACAACGAGGCGAATTTGATGACCTAAACATCTCCCAAATAATCAATAAGATACTCTTAAAATGTTTTTAAGATGCCCTAGAAGCAAAGAAAATTGACGTAAAAATCTGATCAGTTCAGTTGAACAACTCAAGCTGTTGGATATACTACTGATGTAATCGAGGCTTGCGAATTTCAAGTGAACTAAGCTTGCAAATTTTGCGTATCGACTGTTCTTTACCATGAAATCTCGATATCTTGTTATCCAAAAATTGGCCAAACCTTCAACGGCGCTGATAGGCGTCACAGGAACTTCAGATTACGTACTCACAATGGCTGACATTACAATTACTGAGCGAAGAAATCGAATAGGCTACTCAGGAATTAGAAGAATTTGTTGTAACTCGTAAATATTATTTGAAGCACATACCATTAAAATGATATTAAAATCGATGTAATCGGCGAAAATGCTTTAAAAATTACGAGAAAAGGTAAAAATTGACTTATTAATTGAAAAAAAGTCATATAAAAATTGGTCATTTCCTGTTGTCATAGAATAAAATTGTTGTATATTATTATGTAAGGAATTGTTCTAAAGTGAAGAAAATGACATTTCATTTAAATCCTCCCCTATTTATAACCGTTTCGGTGACGTGTGAAGGACCTTCCGTGCCGAGAAAAAGGGGACGTTCTGAACAGTTAGAATTGGCGTCAATTCGGAAGGCGCGCAGAGAGATACAGCGAAGACAAAACGTGTGAGCGACGTCCAAGACAAGCGACGCCAGAACATAAATGAACCTGGTTTGCTGAAGGAAAGCACCTGACCCCAGGTGCGCAGAACGACTCGAAAGGCGTCCGTCTTCCCGTCTAACACATGCTACAGTGCGAAGTGGGAAGTGCGGAAACTACCAAAAATGTATTAGGGCCCAAAATATTTTTCGCAAAAATATAAAATAAAAAACATTTTATGAATCATTATTTTAAAAGTGAAAATAACTTCACGCTGAAACCCATCTTTCAGTGGTGTCTCTGACAATAGCCGTACATCTAGGGGAGTCGCGACCATCAAAAAAGAAAAAGAACGTCCGAAAACACGATTGTACATTTTCTAAATTGCGGTAGACAAAATAACGTATGTCCCTCTAGGATGACCCCCACTAAAATCCGATTTAAGTCTCGGGATCGCCCGTGAGTTTTGCGCAATGGTTGAGTGTGTTGGAGTGTAATGGTTGCATGTCATAATGATAATCCAAATGTGCAATAATCTGCGTTCTATATTTTTCTTCAAAAATATATTTAATGCATACCTGGGAAAGAATTCTTTATCCAGTAGTAATCTCCTTACAGGATTTTGTGTCTATGGTTTCTTATAAAAGAGTATTATGTTGAGGTATAGTAGTACATTAAGAGTTAAAATGACGATGCATTTTGAGGAAAATTGATAAATTTCAATGATAAACCGCCTTGAGACAGATATGAACAATCGTGATGGTTAAGTTGTGAGATACTTCATATTTTTATGACGATTTCATATTATGATCTCATAGTTTAAAATTAAGTTGAAGGTAATAATTCATCGCGTTTTAAGAACAATGTTCAATTGAACATCATAATTACTTATTGTAAAAGCACATTCTCAGACAAAAACTACTATTTTATTTTGATATTTCTGACTGTTGTATTATTTTCTTTTTAACAATAACTTTTGTCCATACTTTCATTTTCCAACAGTCATTTTTATTTTAATAAAACGTTCATATCACAATTAAATAAAATTAATTTAAATATTCACATCATATTTAAAATAAATACTTTTTATTATTAAATTCTCCCTATAACATTTTCACAATTTTTATATATTAAGACGTTCGGGTTAATAGTTTTTGGCCCATCTTCAGGTATCTGAAACGTATTTTAATTTTTAACATTAAGACTCATCTAAATGTTACATTTCGTTGTAAGTTTGGTTGTATTGTAAAGAAATCATTAATGTGGAAATCAAAGCCAGAACCACGTGCGGGGGAGGTGTATAAGCCTTACGCGGACACGGCGCATAAAATTATGTAAGTAATGTTTCAATACAGACTTATTTAAGAATATTTATCTTAGTTTTAATTGATTTGAATTGCGAACATTTTTATTATACATTCGTATTTTGAATTTTGGAAATTACATTTCCGTCATTCGATAGAGGTGCAACCTCCAGTCTGTTGGGGTTAAAGAAGGGTCGCGCCATCCCGTTCCAGGAATTGTCTCTTCCCGCGATCTCACACGAGTCTTTTCCTTCGGCTGCGCTCGCTTCCCCGCTGCTGCGCGCGTCGGCGCAGATAAAGAGGCGCAGCGCTGCGCGTGAGATTCAGCGCGGCCCTAATGAGTCGCGACTTGAAATATCGGCTCTGCGCGCGAGCCCCTGTCACCCGCGGCCGCCGTATTCATTGCGCCTGTCGGCCCCGCATTAATCTTCGAGTCCCGGAGCGCAATACAAATGATATTTTATAGCGCAATAAATCATGTTCTGTGTCACCCGCACGAGGGGAGAGAAAGCGTTCGTGATTATTAGCTTTTCCCGGCCAGTAATTTTCTTGATGGAATCGTTATGCGGTCGCCGTCGCTCTTCGCACCAGTCGTCGTTGCGCTCCTAGTGTCAACGCTGCGAACTATGTGCGCCGTCGGTGGGAGGACTGAGCTGCCATCTCTCGAGGGAGACCGGCACGATATTACAGTTCTTCAACTCGCGGTTAGAGTGCGGGTCTCGGGAATCGATTGGCGCGAAATGGAAGTTTGTGATCAACCGAGAATTGCTTTCAGGCGTAACTTGGACGTTTCTCGTGAGACGTACGAGTTACAAGAGGGAGTTCTCTCTTCTGTGCCTCTAAGCGGGTACTTATCTCGAAAGCACGATAAGCCGCAGATCTAAGGAAACAGTTTCGCTTAGCTTCAATAAGAAACTCGGCGCAATGCCGCTAATCCCCCCGCAGATCGCAGAATCCTCTCGCATCAGCGGCAACATCCACACTAACTTCCCGCGCCGTTATGACTTGTGAGCGGCTCTTCTGTCGACTTCTCCGGACTGACGGCAGCGGCCGCGGCGAAGGCGGTGGCCACAGGGAATGAAGTCTCCCGCTTTGAAACAGCTCCGAAGAGTGTGTCGGTGGCCTGACCGGAGAACTTGGCAGGAAATGAACGCAATAGGGGCCGGCACGGGGGCGGTGGCCGTGGCCGCCGCCACCGCCCCCGCCGCCGCCACCACCGCCGCCGCCGTCCGCCTGCGGGATCGCGCGCGTTTGCTCGCGCTCGGCTGCGTCTTCCGCGCCAATGCGCGCTCGCCGCCTCCAACGCCCCATGCGCGCGCGCGCAATCAAACAATTACCTTCCGCGTGGCCGCACGCGCGTGTTTCAGCGACACCCACCGCCCCGGGCGCGTTTTCTACCTCCGCCACCGCCTCCTGCAACGCGCCTCCTCCAGGAGCGCGTGTGCAGAGGGCCTTGCGGAGCGCGCCCCCCGCGGGAGGGGCTGCGGCCGACGCGGGGCTGTGCTTTTTCGGGGAGCAACGCGAGATCTTTTTCTTTGACGCTCGCGGCGCGCGCGTCTTGGCGTGACGTGGATCAGCGACGGTTGATGCTCGCTGAGTAGCTACGCGCACCCTCTGCGCCTTTGAAGCGTGGTTTCTACGCTGGCTGCGTTGTCCCTGGGAGCGACGTGTAATTTCTGAGATCTCGCAAACGGGCTTTTCCTTCATTTTACATCAAGAGCAATTTAATGTTCAGCCAAACGAGGAAGTCTAATGATATAATCTGCTTTTGAAAGATGACTGATAATGGTTTCTAAATTTTACGAACTTCCCACATCTTTATAGTGTTTATTAATATTATTGTTTATAATTTACTTTTTAAGTTCATTTTTTTCTTTAAAAAAATACGTTTGATACGGACATCATAATGAAACGAGTAGGACGGGCAAGTTTCAGCAAAAATTTATCATTCGAATTTCGCGTTCGGAGAACACGATTTCAGAAGCCCCAGCTATCTTCACCAGGTGGTGTTCCATAGAAGATGCAACAGGACGATGGAAGTCAGAGGGGCTAAAGGCAAATAATGTACGCGGTACATCCAGAAAGTAAGTTTCCCTACGTATTCACGCAGAAGAAAACACCACTTCATGGAAAAGCTTTTTTATAACCGGTACAGCACATGTTGCACCATTTTTTTACAAAAGAAACACAAGAATTGAAACATGTTCGTATGAAAGGATCGATATTTGTAGACGTCTGCCCCTGCAATAGGCACAAGCGTTTGACAGCCACATGCAGCGCTGCGTCACTGTGATATACGTAATGCTAATCAGTCATGAATTTCTTGAGATGTAAGAAAAGGTGGAAATCGGGCCGGGGGCAGATCCGGTCTTAAAGGAGGATCTGGTGCAACACCTTCCAGAGGAACTGCTACAGCTCTGTTGAGAGCCGACACGTTATTGGCCTACCTTGCAACCATCCACCTTATAATCCGCCGGATCACATATTTTCTTACTCCTCAATAAATTCCTGCCCTGTCAGCATTATGCCTAACGCAGGGACCCCGAGTTGGCTGATGTCAAACACTGGTATCTATCCCAGGCGGCAGACTTCTACGACAAGGGATACAAATACTGATTCTTTACTATGGCAAATGTGTCGATTCTGGAGGTGATTAAGTGGAAAATGCTGCGACAAAAGCTACAATATCTGCTACAATAATTTTCCTAGGAAACTGAATTTTCTGTTTGGTTGACGACCTAGGGAAACTTGGTTTCTGGATGCGCCTCGTAATTCCATACCATGAGATGCAGTGGGGCCGGAGGAGGTGGCTGAGGGTCGCTGGTGATCGTGAGCATCCTCACTTTTCTTTCTTTATTATAGTTTGAAGGCACTAAAGAAGCAGAGGTCATCTGGCCAGGTTACTAATTGTGATTTCAAACCAGGCTATCTTTGGCGAGTTATGTGAAAAGATCGTCTTGCCTGCCGCAGATAAGGCAAGTAAAAGAGATTCCATTTGGGCGTTATATCCTCTGTTAAGTAAAACACGCAAACGCAGAGAAGGCATTGACAGTTCAAGATTGTTGTGAATGGAAACGCTATGCAGTTATCATATCAAACGTCGAACTGGAGAACAGCGCCTCTCGATTGATTGATAGATTAGTGGTTCCGAACGCTTCAATTGCTGAGGAAATTACTCGGTAAGTGTAATACGTTTTTCCGTCGGGAGGTGGCGGTGATCTTCCCCCGCTGGATGGTGAGATCCGGCCCCGACCTACCTATCGGCTAACGGAGTTTTCCCCAACAAGATCTCCCACCAGCGGAGCACCGCCCCAGCTGGGACAATTTTTAAGCTCCCGACTGGTCTCCCGGCATGTGTGGTAGTGCAGAGCATGTAAATAAAGGGCGAGGATAGGACAAGGTAGGAGAATGAAAGATCACGCGGTCCGTTTATTATCGTACTACTCCGGAATTCGCCTGGTATTGATCGCAGGAACCACAGAAAACTACCGTTGAGGCCAGCGACTGAATTTGACCTAACCATGTTGCCAGTGTAAAAAATCCTGCCACCATCGGGACTCGAAACTAGGTGCTCCCCGTCAGAGACCCTGCAGACATCAGTTGAATCCCTGAGCCACCTCTCCTGGTCAGCGCCTCTGGAGAAACCAACTGCGGGAATAATGTCCTCGGTGCATCTTACCCAAAGAAAAAGGTATTTCGGCTATTAAGCACGCTTCCTCCGGGCACAAGAGACTACACACCACTTAGTTACCACCGGAGAGCCAGCGAAGACTCTCTGGACCGTGCGGCGAGGGGCTAAAAGCCGCTTTACCATAGTAAAAAGACATGAGTGAGCTCCTGAGCACCCTCGAGCTTCACAAAATGAACTTCATGCGCCGTTCTGTGTCGCAATATTAGCGGGGATTTTAAAAGGCGCCCCCGGGAGCGGTAGCTCAGTGCATCAACTGATGTCACTGCAGCGCCTCTGACTGGGAGGTCCTACATTCGAGTTCTAACGGCGGCAGGATTTTCGACACTAGTATTTCAGCTAGGTCGAATTAAGTATCTGATCGGTATAAACTCTGATCGGTAGTTTTCCGTGGGTTCTTCGATCAACACCAGGCGAATGCCGGAGCAGTACCCTACCAAATGGGCCACGGACCGCGTGCGATCTTTCCTTCCTCTTCCTGGCCCTATCCTCTCCCCTTACACACACACACATTTACACTAACATGCACTACTCTACTACACATTCCAGGAGACCGGTCGGGAGCTTAGGGCTTTTCCCGGCTGGGGCGGTGCCCCGCTGGTGGGAGAGTCCTGGTGAGGGCATCCCGCTAGCCGACGGTAGGTCGGCGCCGGATCTCGCCATCCAGCGGGGGAAGATCACCGTCATCTCCAGAGAAGAAAAAACATGCACTACACTGACGGGACCAATGACCTAAGCTGTTGACGCGCCTGGAATCACTAACCAACCAAACAACCAACTAAAAGGCGCCCGATACCAAAATTATCACCTTGTTACAAGTTATTGAAACATACATGAAGCATTTTTTTAAAATTGTGTAACTTTTATTTCAATAACACCTTTATCATGTAATTTTTGGTTGGTCATCGTTGAAAGTTGTTACTTTACGCCACTTTCAATTTTTTTCTCAACGCTTCTCGCTTGCTATGAATCATGGCGGTCAGCGTCTAGGCAGGCATTTTGAACAAGTGCCCGTGCTGTTGTCACGAGGTTCGTATCGTCTCTGGTGTTACGCAAAACGAGCAAAACTCTCTGCGCCGATAGCCGATCTGTAATAGCTAACTCGTGTCTTTTCATCATGGCTGTACTTGCGCTGCGGCCACCGCAAAGAAAGGGGTGCGTTTCCACTGAAGAGACGACCCTTGCGTGTCGCCCCGCTACTTGACCCCGGTGCGAAATGCCCCTCAGCCGCCACCACCTCCACCACCGACTCCTCACATTCTCGCGCGAGATTTGTCCTTCCTCTTCCTTGTCCTATCCTCACCCCTTACTTACACACGCACACACACACACACACACACACACACACACACACACACACACACACACTTATACGTGTGTAAACTGTCAACCTTGTCGGGAAACCTGTCAGGAGCTTGGCTCCGGATGGGGTAATACTTCTTTCTCCCCTACACGGTGAAAGGAGTGTAACGAAATTTGCGTGGTCAGATGGAAGAGCAGCCCTCATGGTCTGAGTCTCGACACGTAAAATAAGACATTCATTCATAGGGAGACTCCGAATCTCACCAGCCAGCAGAGGAAGGTCACTGCCACCTCCCGGGACGAAAACATGTACTACACTTACGTAAGTAAAAAAGTACGTTCAACTTAGTAAATACTCGTATAGTAGTACAATAAAATATTAAGATTGTAGAATATATACAAATATAATAAAAAATTTATTTTCACTGGCGGCATCTTTCTATGAAGAGGACCTAGAAAAGTTGGTTTCCCGCTTTGACAAATGTCTGAACAATAATGTCAACTGTGTAGAAAAATAGTTTTAGAAATGCTCTTTCATGTAAAAATAAATTTTGTTTCGAAAAACAAAATTTTATGAGCTTTTTCCCAAAACGGTTCTTACTTTACAAACAGGCCTCGTACTAAACAAATTATAAATCTTTAAAATATTACTGTTTTACTGCTGTTTGCCCGTGTCGTAAGTAACCAATGCTAAGTAAGAATATATTCAAATTAAACCAAACCCCGATGTCTATCGCCATGATTACCAATTTTGCACTCCGCTGTAATAACTTTGTTTACCGTTTTCTTGTTATTGAGAGCAAATGTTTTATGTCCATAATAGCTTCTGAGCATCAATATAATAATAGAATTAGTCGTTTTAGTAATGTTTCAAATTCTGAAATAGAATCGAATATTAAAGATTTAGTGCCTAAAAGCAGCAAAAGAAACATAGAAAGTGTGTGGAAGCAATTTCAGGAATTTTGTCAAGAAAGAGAACGCAAATTGACGGCACGAACTACAAATGAATAAATTACACACATTTTGAAACATTAATCAATTAATATGTAAAGATTAGATGGTGAAGAGTACAAATAATATGCTATCAAAAGTATGTGGAATCCTACAGCCAAAATTATAAAGGAAAATACTTTAATGACTACAAATGTATATTCAATCCATTCAAACTGAATTCCGCTGCTATTCCAGCTTCTACGATTTCCAATTCAAATATTTCCATGGAATCCCTAGACAAGGAAAACTCAACTTCCTATAATCATAATAATTGTTTTTAATAAATGTTCTTGTGTGTATTTTTGTTATAATTGTTTTTTGAAAGTTTTGTAACCATAAAATTGAAACATACAGTAGTTGAAATAATTTTCTACATTAAATTGTTATTCATATTTCCTTGGATGTAAGTTATACTAGGAGGCAGTGATAACTCGGAGCTGAATTAAAGTTTCCTATAATTCGGTAGCAGTTTTGAGTAATATTTCTCTTTTTCGTAATTAATTTGATTTTAATTATCCATTCTATTCATTTAATGAGTTAATTCGTGAAATAGTAACACTAAATATCACTCGAAGTGCTGTGATAAAACTTATGATAATTTGTAACTAAATTCCAAGGTCAAAAAATTACTGAGTGCTACAACCATGTATATAAATGTATAATTTGTAGTAATTTTCAAACTATATTTAAAGTTATAAGTAGTTTTAAAAGCGGAAAAGTTAAAAATAGCATTTGGGTTTCTAATTGCAGCCCAGAAATCGGAAAATTCTGAAAAAAATCACAATTTTGTTTTAAAAATAGTTGTTTTCGTTTAAATTTAACACCGAGAAAACGTCAGAAAGTTTTTTTATAGTATAATTTTTTAAATTCAAAAAATAATGTTAAATTAACGGAAGAAAATAAATTAAAAAACGTGTTTTTGGCTGTGGGATGGAGGTGTTGGAAGACGGGCTAAGAGACCTTTCAAAAATCTTATTTTTATGTGAAGAGTTTAACTACTTATATGTTATTTGGTTTGGGAAATTTTATCATCTAATCCGAGAGTACCCTTTTTACTTAGACGAGACTTAGCCATTAATTAGGTTTTTGCTTATACAAATAACCTAAAATTGAACGCTGACAAAGGCCAGTCTTCAGCCAAACACTATTACTTACTAAGTGATATATGTTCCCAATGATCTTTTCTTCTCATAAGGACAAGTCCCTCAGGACTTGTCTCCCACCTTCCGAAAACCCAAGTACATGCGAGGTTATCCAGTTCCTCTTTTAATGTAAATGTCTTCACGTTTCTACTTTTCACGTTTTGACGTGAAGATTTTATGCTGTTCCGCAAGCAGAACGCTTTTGCACAAATGAATATGTCTCGTGTGTAAATACGAAACACAAATCTGCGGAGGGCAGTTCAGTCTTATCAAGAGACAAATGTGATATGTAGTTTAAAAATTACTAATTAATATTAAGCACACACATACACACATATGACGATATGCTAACGCTTATATTTACATACATCCAGTGATAAATCACGACCTTTTTAACAATGATAAATCCTGTGAATTATCAGTTAATCTTTTCAATCTTTCGGCCCAGAATTGTGGCCTTCGTACGGTTAATAGAAGAACCGACATTTGAAGGTATTATACATTAATAATTGTCGTAATTAAGAAACCTGATTGTGACGTTATAATTATCAATAACATACCTTTCTATTCACACAATGCAAGTTGCAGTGATGTATGATTAAAGTTGTTTACGTTAGTAAGGCATACGGTTGGCTGACGAAAATAATACTTATCAGACACCTTGAATGTCTACACTGTACCAAATAACGAACAAAAATATAAATATGCCTTAGGCAAAGAGCAAATTTGGAATATACTAAGGCATCAGAAATTATGGAATAAATAAGTCAAATTTTGAATGGATAAGGTCGAAAGAACTTATTACAAAAGTAAGTTGTATGTATTACTGAGAGTGGCTACGTCAGATTGTAAGTTAATAGTGTTGGGGGCGTAATGGATATGGAGTATTTCAGAAATATATATATTTTTAGGCATTGTTTCCTCCATCAACAATTTTAACATTATCTCAATCAAAGATGTGATTATTTTAAGTGTGTTGGATTTTATATTATTTTTTTATGAAGGGCTTTTATACCATTGTATACATTTATATTGAATGGTAATGTTGTTTTTTTAAATATACTCCATAAAATTATAATTTCATAAATTTTCAGCTCTTGTAAACCGATCGCAAACATCTTTGGAGACGTCGTATTGTCATTTTTAATTGAAATATAAGTATTTTGTCATATATTTACCTCTCAAGGCCTAAGAATTTACTTCTTTCTGTATCAAGACGACAAATGTATTATCTGCATATAAGAAACTTCTCTGGAAGAGGGGGTCCAGAGAGGTCCGGAAATGTAATTGACCCAATCTCATTTTAGGCTACACGCGCCTGTATGTATAATAATTGAAGACATGTTTTTAATGAACTTTTCGTATCATCTTGCTAGAAGTCATCCGCTTTTAAATATCTTTCGGTTCGCTGTGAAGTCACCATTATTTCACCTGCATATCCTTCACCGCCGTTACACACATCTTCGTGAAGCCAAACGTCCTTCTTTGGCCTACTGCGCCGACCGGCTGTTGCAGCCAAGGGGTTCAATGGATATGGTGCATTTCCATATCCACTGACAATATATATATATATATATATATATATATATATATATATATATATATATATATATATATATATATTGTATAGGCAGTTTTCCTTATCTACAATTTTAACAGTATCCCAATCAAAGATATGGCTAAAAGTCGTCCGCTTTTAAATATCTTTCAGTTTGGTGTGGAGCCATCATTATTTCACCTGCATATCCTTCACCGCCGTTACATTACCGCCATCTTCGTGAAGCCGCTCGTCCTCCTTTGGCCAACAGCGCCGAACGGCTGTTACAGCCTTTGCGCGAAGCGGCTCTTGGCTCTCTTGGCTTCGGAACTCATCTGCGGCCGCGGCTGCATTATCAAGAGGCCTCTCCAACCATCTAAGAGCGGTTTTGCCGCGCGCGTCTTCGCTCGAGATTGCTTCCGGAGAGGGAAGACGTCTTTGTGCGACCGCGCGGAAATGGAGGGTCTTCTGTTTGCCTCCGCCTCCCCCCCCCCCCCGCGCTGTCTTCGTACTCTGTATTGCGTATTGCTTAAGTTTGGGTTTGACGCTGCGCCGTCCCGCAAAGCCTCGCCGGAGAGCGCGCGCCATGCCTTGCAAATCGACCTTTTCCAATCGCGGATGTTCCTTTGAGAGGCAGCGCGCCGCTCCTTAACACTCTCTTTGTGAGGTCCCGCTCCATCTTCCTCCATGTGACTTCTGTGAGCTTCGTTACTTGCAAAGCCGTTCATCCGCGATGCTACGAGAAGCGTATGACATTGCGAGTCTCTCTACTGTGCTGCCAATAAGCACAGGGTTCACATGACTCGTCTTAAATTGTGAGGGAGATGGAATTGTAAAAGTGGTGTATATTTTATCGTCGAAAAAGATAAAATAAGTGTGTGACTTACTGTGAGACAGAAGTTCAATTAAAGCGCGTTGTTTTGAGCTCTGCAATCCCTACCCTTGCTTTTTACTTCCTCGTATACATACTTATATATACGGAGTAATATACGTAGTATAGAGAAACTTATGTAATTCTGGGTGAAAAGATGGCGGATTTTCGGCAGAAAAAAATACATTGCTGGGCCCAGATAACAAAAAAGTGGATAAATACAGTTGCTAAATTAAGAAAAAATTCTCTATCACGTGGTGTAGCCAGAAAATCTGTTTTGTGGGTCCTTGATGCTGAAAAACCAATGAAAGCAAAACATCCGTCCGTATGTCCGTCCGTTTGTGAACACCACTAGCACCAAAACCATACGTAGGATTTTTTCCAAATTGTAGAAACCCCTGTCCGTCTGGCTCGAGTCCAAGCTTTGAGATTTTGAAAAACATTCTTTAAAATTTGGAGGTACTTAAGGTACATGAAGCATCTCGAACATTTTCAATTTTTTCTCTGAAACGGCTCCAAATTTTTTCTTTAAATTTCCTGTAAGAATAGAGTAAAATACACTTATAAAGGTGGCATAGGTCCTATTTCCACGGCTAATTCTGAACTTTCGAATATTGCAAAAGTTTGAATTTCTTTCGGCGTCTTCCTACAACTACAAAATTGAAAATAGAGATTTTTCCTTCAAATAAATTTTTTGGCCATAAATAGTTCTTTCGGTAAGGTCATGAAGAGTTTTTTGAAAATTTTAGTAGTTTTAGTGCAATAGTGCGTGCAATATTTGCAATTTTAAAAAATAACAAAAACATTTTTTCAAAAACGCCTCTAAGTTTTTTCTTTAAATATTTGGTAGGGGTACTGCCAAATGTACCCAATACGATGACAAAAAAGACCTTATTGCGATATTCTTTTGTTTTTCAAAACCTACAAAAATGTAACTTTTACTTCTCTCACGTCGATAACATTTGCATTAGAGGCGATTTCTACACATTATTAAATTTATGAGTATATGTACTTAAAATAATGTCATTAAAATTTTCTCGAAAACTCAACAATTTTCTGTTAAATTAAGCTCAAAATACCGCGTTTTCAGAAACGCTCAAAGGCCATTTTTTTAAAAAATGGCCCCAATTTTTTCTTCAAGCTTTTTCAACAGACGATGCTAATTGCACTGTTTGATACTTCAAATTTTTCCAACGGATAGTTGTAATGGCACTGTTTAATATAACTTAAAGTTCATTTTGGTGTATTCTTTTATTTTTCAAAAATTAAACAAATGTATTCTTTCTTTCTTTCTCGTATACATACGTATATACGGAGTAATATGCATAGTATAGAGAAAGTTATGTAATGCTGCGGAAAATCGATTTCGAGATTTCAACGGAAATACACATATTGATATCTCCTGATACCGAAAAAGAGTTTTTTTCAAAACGTCCGTCCGTCCGTCTGTCCGTCTGTCTGTTCGTTTGTCCGTCTGTCCGTCTGTCCGTCTGTCCGTCTGTCCGTCTGTCCGTCTGTCCGTCTGTCCGTCTGTCCGTCTGTCCGTCTGCCTGTCCGTCTGCCTGTCCGTGTGCCTGTCCGTCTGCCTGTCCGTCTGCCTGTCCGTCTGCCTGTCCGTCTGCCTGTCCGTCTGCCTGTCCGTCTGCCTGTCCGTCTGCCTGTCCGTCTGCCTGTCTGTCCGTCTGTCTGTCTGTCCGTCTATCTGTCTGTCCGTCTGTCTGTCCGTCTGTCTGTCCGCCTGTCTGTCCATCTGTCTGTCCGTCTGTCTGTTTGATTGTCTGTCCGTCCGTCTCTCCGTCTGCCTGGCCGTCTGTCTGTTCGTCTGTCTGTCCGTCTGTCTGTCTGTCCGTCTGCCTGTCCGTCTGTCTGACCGCTCCCCTGTGAACAATACTAGCGCCTCAACCACACGTACCATCTTTTCCAAATAGAAGAAACACCTGTCAATCTTGCTCTAGTTGAAGCTCTGAAACTTTGGAAAACATTCTTTAAAATGTGGGGGGTATTTTACATGAAGATCCCCAAACATTTTCAAAAGTTTCTCAAAAACGGTTCCAAATTTTTTTCTTCAAATTTCTCGAAAGAATAGAGTAAAATACACTTTAAAGATGGCATACGTCCGATTTTCACGGTTAACTCGGAATTTTCAAAAATTTTTAAAGTTTGGATTTATTTCGACGTTTTCCTACAACTACAACTAGAGGTGCTACAGAATGGCAGACTTTCTCGTAATAAAATTTTCAAATTACCTAGGTGTGGACTGGTACTGTACAGTCTTGCCCCTCTGCCATTTTTTAAAGCACATGTACTCGTAAATATAATAATGTCAAAAATTGCTTCTAATTTAAGTATTACCGACGTTAGATACAAGTGAAAAAATTACATTTTTGTAATTTTTGAAAAAACAAAATAATAGAGTAATATGACGTTTATGTCATCGTATAGAGTTTTGCAAAATTCAGAGTTAACCGTGAAAATAGGACTTACGCCACCGTTGTGTTTACTCTATTCTTATAAGAAATTTAAAGGAAAAATTTGGAGCCAGTTTTGAAAAAAATTTGAAAATATCCGAAGGGCTTCATGTAAAGTACTTCCAAAAATTAATGAATGTTTCTCAAAATCGCAGAGACTCAGGGCAGATCGACAGGGCAGATACACAGTTTAGTAAATATTGTACGAATAGTTCAGACACTAGTGTTGTTCACATACACCAGACAGACGGACGTTTTGCTTTCAATTGGTTTTTCGGCATCAAGGATCCATCAAACAGGGATTTCGGCTACACCACGTGTTAGAGGATTTTTTCTCTTAATTTAACAACTGGATTTATCGACATTCTCGTTACCAGGGCCAAGAATAAATTTTTTTCTGTCCAAAATTCGTCGTTTTTTTCGAACAGCATTACATAACTTTCTCTATACTACGTATATTACCCCGTATATACGTACGTATACTCGGAATTAAAAATGATGTATGGCTATGTAAAATAATAGTGCTTAGGCGCCTCTCGATCAAAGTGGACATGGAAAACATTCAAAACTACGAAGGACAACTGGAACGAAAAAAGTCATTTACAATTTATACAGGCTAAAGAATGAAGGGAATATTATGAAAAGATGTTCAGAGAAGATCAGACGGATTTCTTGAATATAATACAAACTAATGTAGTGATGAAAACATTGAAGAAATCAGTAAAAATGAAGTCCAAGGAGCTGCAAGATTGATGAAAAATGGAACATCTGCTGGACCAGATGATATACCAATAGAATTAATAAAAAGTAATCCAGATGTATTATTCAAGGTCGTATCCTTTATTCCCCTACAGAATGGAAGACAGCATATATATATATATATATATATATATATATATATATATATATATATATATAAGGAGATCGTAAAGTATGTACAAATTATAGACCAATTAGTGGGAAAAATTATATTTCTAGAATTTATGGAAAAATTATAAAGACCACATTGGAAAACGTAATCAAAGATGTTGAAGAAGAAAATGGTTTTCGAGCAGGAAGCTCTTGCATTTATGGAATATTTTGCCTTGGTCAAATAATAGATAAAAGGTTAGCACATAATCTAGAAACACATATGGTCTTTACAGATCTAACAAAAGCCTATGACAATGTTCCATTTGAAAAATTATGGGAGGTTCTTAGACATCAAAACATAAATATACAATTAATAACAGCAATTCAAAACCTGTACAATGATATGACAAGCTATATCAAAATTGGAAGAAAGGTAACTAATCCATTTAAAATATCTAAAGGTCTGAGACAAGGATGCTTCGTTCGATTGTGTACATTAAAATTGCATTTAATATTGAATTAAGCTTGTCAGTTTTAATTTCTTTTATTATTTATCATTTTTACGTGGAATATTATTTAAAATAAATTGACCGTAATTTCACTTTGATCCTATTTGACTGGCGCAGTGATAGTTCATTGGAGGGAACATTTGACTGTCGTTAACATTTGAACGCATGTGATTTTGTGTTATATGTGACTGCCGTGCGGTTACATTTAAAAGCCGGTTCATTCTTTGTTCTAAAATGTCTAGTGAATCAGAAGTGGAGTTGGCACTTTCAGATATAAGAGAAAAAGCGAAAATGGTGAGTCGAAATTATTACTGCAACTTTTGTACTCTCTCGCATGCTGACTGGAACACCAAAGCCATCTAAGGCAAGGGTAGCGAACTGTCCGCCAAGTGGCCTTGGCTGAATCCTGCATGTCAACTGCTACGAAACGATTAAATGTAAAAATTTGACTTATAAAAGTTAGCATAAGTCGTAGAAAAAGTACTGTATGAAACTCGATGTAATGGGTATTAATACACTCGTGTGAATTTTACGATACTCGCTCGTATCGTAATATCACACTCGTGTATTATTACCCATATTTTACATCATCGTTTGATAATGTACTATTAAATGCTGCTCTTGAAAATTGGAGTCGTAAATGTCAGAAAATGGGGATAGAAGTTGACAATGATAATTTTTGTTACCCTTCACTTTGCTGACGACCAGGTTGCTCTTGCAGAGGATGAACAAGATATAGATTACATGCTGAGGAAACTAAATGGGTTTAACTATGAATCCATCAGAAACCGAGTATGTTGTTGCAGGGTCACAAGGAACAAACTTAATAATTGGGAGTAGGTGTATTAAAAATACGATAGCTTATAAGTACCTTGGTGTGTATATATCAAAGGAAGGTGGTTATGCAGAACAAGGAAAACATAGGATCTCTCAAGGGAGAGTAGTGACAAGACAGTTGAGTGCCCAATGAACCTACACGGATCACACAAAATTCAATGAAGACAATCGATTAAAGTATAATTAACAAAACTACTACCCGATATGAAGTTGAAACAAGATTTAGGATACAGTGACCACGATGCCCGAATTCTTACCATTCTAAGAAATACGAACACAACAAATAATACACGTATGAGTAGATTTATTACTAAAAATAAAATAATATTATTCATTGATTACTTGATGCGGAAGTGTCATGGGACGCGGTTTATAATACTGTTGATACAAATGATAAATATGATTTTTTTAACGCTTTCATTTCATTTTAACACTTGCTTTCCTCTTCAAAAAGAAAATTAAATATTTCACGGGAAAGCAATTCTTGGACAACACAAGGGATTAGGACATCATGTAAAAACAAGCGAATTCTTTCTTTCATTTCTAAACATCATAACGCATCTCAAGATTTCATCATCTACTTTAAAAACTACAAATCATTGTTAAGACAATTCACAAGGCAGGCTAAAATCATGAAACATGATCACGATATTTTGAACTCAAATAACAAAACAAAAGCAATGCGTAATATAATAAAAAAAATACGGCCAAATCAACTAAAAACCTTGTCGAGAATGTTGTTTTAAAGGGTAACGATATACAAGTGAACGATCCAGCAACAGTGGCTAGTCTCTGTAACCAATATTTTTTGAGAATTACTGTCGATATCACTAAGGGTCTTCAGCCACAAAATTCAATATTAGACATTTCCCCAAAAATTTTAGACACGATGTTCGTTTCCGAAACTTCTTCCTATGAAATTTTCATAATAATCGGTAAACTAAAAAATAAATATTCGTCCGGTTTAGATGAATTTCCGGATTGTTTGTTAAAGACGTGTGCGCCTGCCATTATATTGTGGCGTCATAGAGAAAAACACAGACATTTACAAGTATGTACAAGTTTATTTACACGTATGTACAATAATCAACTTCTGCTCCGAAACTACACACTTGTATTTCCCTGTGGATACCCCACATAGCTAGGGAGGCCCCGCCTCCTCTGACGCTACTCCCGCGCCACTACCGTGACCTCGTCACCCGTGCAATAGACACTACACGCTCCAGCCTGGGCGTAAAGTCTTGAGCATCGCGCGAGGTTTTCAGAATACAAAAACCCCCGTGTGAGCTCGTCGGCTCGATTTTATACCAGAGGGTAGCCGTCACGTGACCGTCCTAGGTGTAGGAGGGAGGCTTGCGTCTACCACGTGACCTTCCCGGTCAAGCTGGCGTCCCCTTTGTCTAAATGTATCCCAACGCCGGGGCGCCCAGCTATTCAGCCCACAGGTATGCGATACTTCCGCTCCTCCTCCCACCCACGGCCGCCAACGTGACGCTACAATATACCCGTTAACTCACATATTTAATGCATCCTTTTGCATATGCACCGGAACTTTTTCAGTTATTTTCAAAACAGTAAAGATTAGGCCGCTCTTCAAAAAAAGCAAATAAAAATGAAATTCAAAATTATCGGCTTACTTCTCTTATCAGTTGTTTGTTGTTTTTTTTCAAAATATTACTGACACATTTTTTCGTACGAATGGAAACCTTTCTCAGTAAACACGACGCGTTTTCAGATTGCCAATATGGATTTAGAAAATTAAAATCTACGGAAACAGCATTTTTTCTTTTCTTAAAGATGTCGCCTCATCATTGGATCAAAATTAAGCACCTATTAGATTATTTTTAGATCTTTCAAAAGCTTTTGACGTCGTTGATTATGACATTTTACTTTCAAAATTATCTTCATATGGAATCCGTGTTATTGCCCTAGATTGATTATGTTCGTACCTTAAACAACAATCTCAGAGAGTAGAAATACTTCACTGGAATGATGGAACATTATGTACACAGCTTTCCGACTGCCAATTGCACGTGGAGTCCCTCAGGGATCGATTTTAGGCCCTATTCTCTTCCTACTATAAGTAAAGGATATGCCCTCGATGATTGGAAACGGAAGAACAGTTCTCTTTGCGGATGATACAAACATTGTTTGCAATAAAGAAACGGTAAATAGTCTAATATCAAATGTTTTAAATTGGTTCCGTAATAACAAATTAATAGTAAATGAAAATAAAACGGTTTTAATGCAGTTTATCGTTTCAAATAAACAATTCTCTGTTTCATTGAAAATGAACAGTGTACGATTGACTGATGTTGAGGCAACTAAATTTTTAGATCTCTCAATTCAGTCAAACCTCAAATGGAACGTCTATTTAAATTAATTGAACACAAAATTAAGTTCATTATGCTATGTGTTCAGGATTCTTTCAAATTCAGTCAGCCTTCATATTGTTCGTTGTGTATATTTCGCGAATGTTCATTCCCGCCTGAGATATGGCATAATATTTGGGGGAAATACATCTCTTTTTATAATGATAGTTCCATCTTCTGTCCACACGTTCCTCGGGTCGAAGCGAGCAATAGCTTCATTCAGCAGGTCCAGACGGGCCTTTGTTAGGTCTTCCCGAATGGGCACGCCAAAACCTTTCAACATTCTCTTTGCCATCTTAC
This sequence comes from Teleogryllus occipitalis, assembly GCA_011170035.1. NCBI lineage: Eukaryota > Metazoa > Arthropoda > Insecta > Orthoptera > Gryllidae > Teleogryllus > Teleogryllus occipitalis. The sequence continues at coordinate 86,071 of BLKR01003071.1, read as the reverse complement.
CAAATATCTGACAATAGTTAACTTTGCCACTATCATATATTTCATGTGATTCTTCGGCGTTGCCGCCTTTTAAGATTACTGATCCGCCGACTAGCGAGCAATTTAATACACATCTCAACAGAACAGATTATATGGAGTTTTGAAAAATACATGTCACTGAAAAAGAATGTGGTCTATAATTGTTTTTAATATAGTATATCTTGTCAGATTTTTGTTCTCGTAATTTTATATACGTCACTGTCTCTGCGCGGAAGACCTCCCGGCGCCTCCTGTAACTAACAAATTTCACAATCAGTGGACGAGATTTCCCAGGGATCCTTGGTCCAACTCTGTAGCATCTATCTATATCATTGCGATTTAGTTCAACTCTTATGTTTTGTGCCACGTCAATCACTAGCTGGTTTGGATCTTTTTTGTCATTTTCCTTTATCCCGAAGATCCGTAGGGAGTTCCGCCGCGTGTACATTTCCAGCTGATCAGTTTTCGCTTCCAGCTCTGCCTTAAGATTTTTTATTTCTGCAAGTTCCCTGAGCAGATCATTAATCAAATCTGTGTTGAAGCGCATACTCTCCTCTAACTTCGTAGCGACCATTCCGGTGAGAACGGACGCTAAGGACTTGAGGAAAACAGGACACTTCACCATCTCTTGCAATGCCGTGTTCAACTCTACATTGTCCATGGCCATGCTAGAGTTGGATCTATTAGTTCTTGACATGCTGATAGGAAAGTGGAAAGTAAAGAACTGAACTGAAACAGGCGAATATAATTAACAATGAGAGAGAATTGATGGCGAAAGTAAAATTCAGAGGAGAAAACTGAGACACTGGGAAATTTGATAACTACTTCAAAAGAAGTAAGTCCAAAATAGAATACGCAATAGACAAGATAAAATATGCAAATAAGTAAATAATAAAGGACAAAGCAAAAATAACAATAAATAAGAAGTGTGCAACACCTATATTTCTGTCCTTGAGCTGCGACGACACCGCCGGTGCAGTACGCTAAGCCTTTGACCACCTGCGGGAAAACTACCTGCGCCTAAGCTCGGAGCGCTCCGGGACGGTGTTCACTCGATGAGGGACATCCACAGACATAAATATTGAATTGTCCACATTTTTAATATTTTTTTTCACTATATTTTGTTTTCTACAATGGTTTTTGAGAAATCACTGATTTGTTACCAAACAAGTAACTACCGCATTAAATCCCCCAAGGCGTCCTCCAGTTGAGAAGCTCTATGCCATGCGTGTTCTTGCCTTAACGCGTCGAGCAGGAACATCGCTTAGAGACGAATGAGAATTTGACACCGTGCGGGTTACCGTATCTACTTCGCCGAAGCCCGTCAGGGCGCTTCATGGAACAGGAAATAGCAATTCGGTAATCTGGCACAATCATCGTCCTTATTTTAGCTCGTATATGCACATCGCCTTATTGTGGTCCACTGCCCGCGAGGTGTCGTTCCCCTTGTACCGAGTATCGGATGCTCGGCTTTCAAGGCCGAGCCATGGTGGGTTGCACCATGGGGGAACATATTTCGCTCGGTGGGTAGCGAACCGGGCAAAACCCCATCGTGCGGATTTTCTGCCATCTACCGCAGTGTTCGAGCAAAATCGTCTTGTGCAGGACTCAATTTCGCGTACACAGATGCAAATATGGAGTGAAGTATTCTTCTCTTAAACGCTTAGCTTGCAATAAAGCGTCTAGAAATGTCTCATTTTGTATACTAGGGCACAGAAAACAAAACTCGTGTCCCCTAGGACACACAAATGTGGTTTTGACGCTCTAAAACGCATCGTTTCCTAGTTATATAGCATGTACGATAATAGTGTGTTGTACGATAATATAGCAACTGTGCGCTATATTATATTTAATATATTCATAAGATTTCGAGTTTACTGCATACCTTCTCCACATAAACTTAAGCTATGCCCAATCTTGCACTCCTCTGAGCATGCAAATGCTTAAAAAGGGGTACAAAGTTTTATCTTCTCATATTAATAGAGTACACCGCTTCTTTTTCTTAATCTTTCCTATCCTGTTGTACCCCCCCCCCCATTCTATTTAACCTCCTTCATAATAATATACCAGTCTCTTAGTTCAGGTTACTTGCCTTATAATCCCCCCACCCCATTAAACACCTCCATAATTACAGAACTGTCATTTGTAGCGATGAATGACTTGCAAAGGTTGGCAGCATCAGTTGAAAAGTTCTGTCATTCCATGGTCTCTTCAGGGCAATCCAGGCATTTCTGAGCACATGCACATCATATTATATTGTCACGAATCCCCTGAGATCAGACTGCACAGTTTGGACTAGCATGGCATGTCCTGTTTCTCACGTTAAATTGGAACTTGTGAATCAATAGGGACTTACTTGACACTATGGTGCGATTTTAATTAAAAATTAATATTTGTTCAACCTATCATACAAGGAAATGTACAAATATTTCAGCAGATACAAGACACTGCTTCATGAATGTAATTTATTACCAACCAAACAATGGTGTTTCTAGGAAATTATTGTACACAATTCTCCTTAATTTCATATTATAAAGAAAACACTATGGATCTACTTTTCTAATGTGATGGAATTAATCTGCACAATTACAACAGTTGAAAAAAATCTCTATTCCTCTCTGTTATTCTCATACTCTAAATAAAACAATATTTTCCTAAAAGAATTTCTAATTACATTTACATAATATGCTTTATAAAAGAATATACATGTTTTTATTGTAATTACATGAAGTATTCATAACAGTCTCCAAGTAAAATAAATATATCTCATGCTATATAAAGCTATACATACCAATTAGTTTATACTTACAACATATGTAGCATTTCATAAATCAAAGTAGTACTGAATCAATTACTAATTTAGTATCAGTGCTATTATTAATTCAAAAGACCGATAACACATTTTATTCATAAGAAGGTAATCACTTCAATTTCAGGGACTTGCAAAAATAGAATACAATGCAAAGGCTATTTTATTTACTTGGGGTAGGAGGTAACAAATTATAGTCACGAAACTAAGAAAATAATATGATTTCTCAAGATTCTCAGATTTGGGCCACATTATGACCCACTTTACTTCCATCATTTGCATGGCACTATAAAATACACAAATATTCTTATGACTGGTGCCACTCAAAATTATCAAATACAACTCAAAACTTCTTTGTGTACATATCAACATATTTTGCAAACAATTTTCTAATATTTTGGAACTGTATATACAAGCATTAAACTATTACTGTACTATCAACATTATTTACATAGAACACCAATAACCAGTAACAGGACTACAAATTAACTTACAAAACATGTAGCCACCCTAATTGTTGAGAGGCAATTACGCATGAGGAAATGAACAATAATACTGTCTTTGAGATAGTCGATGACAAGTTATCTTCTCAGAATAAAGTTAACTTGTAAACATGGAATGTTTAATAATTCATACCACTCATATTAGTCATGTCATGTTTGCAATAATTAAACAAATTATCAATAAACAGAGCAACAAAATACTAAAATATCAAAACAACAATCTTGATCTTTCAATAAAATT
>BLKR01003071.1:0-77500 GCA_011170035.1 Teleogryllus occipitalis | reverse complement strand
GGCAAGTTTGTAATCATTGTGGTTGTAATCAGAATGAGAAAGAAACACCTAAATCATATTAGTACACTAAATGTTAGTAAATTCTTATACCAAACTTCCAGGTTCATTTTGAAACGTTTGAAAACCTTAGCAGCAAAAAGGACGTAAACTCGTCTAAATAAACAATGTTGCGATGCACTTTTGTAAAAAGTAAATAAAATCCATACAAGAATGAATTTGCGTGTATCTTACAATGCAAGCATAGTTTACTAAATTGTATTTGGGGGCTTTAGGCAATTAAAATGATTTTACTGAAAATATACTTTATTACATAATTATTAGCAGGGATAGACTGGCTCCATGATCCTCAAAATCTCGTATAACCTTGATCACGTCTATTAAGCTAAATATTTCTTGGAGGAAGGAAGGAAAAAAATGAGAAAAAAAACAGTGCACTGACTGAAGTGTCTGATAATCAGTGTGCAGGCCTGGTAATCTTTCTGTTTGTAGATCCATCCATTCAGTTTCAGGGTTGCTGTTGTTCGACAACAACAGTAATTCCTAAGCTGTTATAGAATCTAAATCCATCTCCTAATGAACTATTCTATATCTGAAATTTCATCATGTTATATGCCAATAGTATTCACAAATTGTTTGAAATATTTGCTTAATTTCTTTTTGTAACAGTTTCTAAGAAGATTTAATCCATGTTCTCGAGAATTAAAGTTTCCCTTCTACGTCTTTGCCCACCTTCCCTATCTTTGGTGAAAATAACTTTTGTAAACTGCAAATCCCAAAATAATTACAAGTGAAACACTTACCTCTAATGCACCATCTTCCCTGCACGCTTGGAGCTTGAAGTGAGCAGATCCTATTGAGGCAATTACATGGCCCTCTTTTCGAGAGTCACATGTACAGTGAGGAAACACCACTTCTCCGTATCCAGTTAATTCACGTGCTAAGCGTAAGTACTGTAAAGAAATTTCTCTCAGTTAATGTAACATTCGTAGCATTTCTGTTCATTATTTGAAGGGAACTTAGGGCTAAAAAATCGTGATAAAAAATATAACTGCAATTTTTAATTTTTGGACTAAAAATCTTAGAACTTTACGCAATTTCACGATATTTTAATTTTTACCTATTGGTCATTTTTCAAGGCAATACGAGTGGTTTAAATGGCTGGTGCAGTTTGCCTTCTAAGAAGAGACTTTGTGTGTTATTAAAATACACAACTGTCAAATGGAGAAACACCAGATAATCAAACAAAATTAAACGTAAATTGTCTTTTGAAGTTGGGAAAAAAGATATTTTTGTCATTTATCAGAGGTTAGCTGCAGACCAACACTGTTAGAAAGCTGGTACTCATAACCCAAATGAAATGCTTCTTAAAAAGGTATGGACTCAGAAATTAGGTACTGAACAAAAGTGTTTTTTATTTCCAAAAACCAAATTGGGATTGTGTTCTGAATTGAGTTATTTAGTACTTTGATAGGAGTTCGGTCATTTGAGACGATTTAAAAAATGAGAAATCAACATGTGACAATTATCATTTATTATTCATTAGTAATATGATAGAAAGTCTTAAAAATCAAAATAGGAGAACATATGAAAAGAAAAGGAAGTTTTTCACAAATTGTAGAAAGTAGAGTAAGATGAAAAGAGAAATATGACGGCAAATCGTATATTGAAAGAGATTTCTAAAGTGCACATGTTCTCCTTCATCTCGGAAACCATTTTCTAGATATGTTATTTTGGACAAGGAGCATTTTCTTACATTTAAAATGCTCCTTGTAGAACAATTTTTGTTTCATTGCAGTGAAACTTTCATATATTATTGTAAAGTGTTCAATATTATTAATGTGGTACTGTTATTGTTGTGATGCTAGTAGAAGCATATTTTCAAGAATTTTAATTCACAACCAAACACTTTTCTGAAAATTCACCATGCAATATTTAAAAAATGCTTGCAACATGGATATTTGCATTCAGAATTAGTAAAAAAGAGTAAAATAAATCAAATTCTGATACAAGTTGCCATTATTGTATAACATTAGCAAAAAATAATAACAATTGATAGAAAAATTAAGTTGAAACTTGGTAAAATATCTGATATAAAGTTTAGAATGCAAACCCTATAAAAAAAATATCTGTTTTAGTTGCAAAATTGTGAAGGTTTCAAGATTTAATCAGCAGTCCTCTTAAGTATTCCCAACTATTTCTATTGTTTTTAAAAATAATAAAAAAATAGAAAATATTAAAATTATTAGGTACCTATTGATCATAAAAAAGATCTGAATGTTCGTATCTCCTATTGTAAGTTAATTTGTAACTGCTGCATTTTAAGTAAAACAAAGCTTTTCAGGAAAAACTAAATTATTTACAAAGGAATAACATGTTTTGTGTAACAGTATTTCTTAATTACTAGAAGTAAGCGAGGTGTGTACTCTCCCAGTGTGTGTTGTTATGAATTACAACTGAAAACCCAAATTTAAAAAGAAATTGAATTATGGTGAGAGAACTTCATACTTTCTCATATTAATTACTTTCTTCGCTCTTTCATTCTCATATTCATTATGTTTCTTTGTATTCAATCTTACTTTCTCATATTTTTTACAACCTACATATAGATTTCAGTTAATCTGCGTGTATCTGTAACTCACAGATCTGAATTCAGAATTGATTCTGGTTCACTGTTTGGGTTAAGCACGGTGTCATTTGATGCATCTTTGTCTGTTGATGGAGAACTGGCCATTTTTCGTCTTCAGGAGTATAATCCTTTGAGTGATTCACAACCCTACCTCTCACAGCCAAGCGAGATGGGTGCCAGGGGAGCTGAGGAAGTAAGAAAAGAAGAAATAGTGGCCTGAAAATGAAGGCCCAAAAGGGTTCCAGAAGATCCAATGGTCAAACTGTGACAAAGTAACAGTAATGATAGAATCGTTATTCAGAGTCAAGAAAGATTTCTGTATCAGATACAGACTTGTTCATTTTTATGACTGTATTGTACACATCTTTTCATTTTAAAGCGTAAGATATTATTATCCCCAGGTATTTTGTGTAGGTGGTAATCTGCTGATCTCCTGTGTTGTATGTGTGTGTTGGGTTATTCTTACCTACATGCATGATTATACACTTGAATTGATTCAGGGGGATAAGCCCTTCTTGAGTCCAGGAGTTTATGAGGTATATTCTTTTTGTAGGACTGCTGAATTATGAAGGGGATTATTGTACATCAGCTGTGTCAAACTGTAACAGCCATGCCAGCACACATGAATAAAAACTGTCTAAAAATTTGTAGCTATTTAACGGAAACAATTTCTAATTTATTCCCCCATATTTTCACTGAGAAAACGGGTTGAGCTGGCTTGATATGACACCAGCACCGATCGCACACACATTCACCCACACACAAGTTAAGTTCAATCCTTAACTCAATGGAAACATCCAATCATTTATTGCTAATTGATTGTCACAATAAAAAAAAAGGTATGAGCAAGCTTGAAACAGTTCCAGCACACAGAAGTTAAATTCGATTCATAGCTAGACGGAAACTGTCTGGCTAATTAATAGCCACAATTTCAAATTTCTTGCCATGCATTTTCATTAAGAAAGTGGATGCGAGCTGCTTGATGCATCACCTGCACACCCATAAATTAATCTATGTTTGTTAATTGACATAAACAATTAACAATTTATTGCAAATTACTTGCCTTAAATATGCTGAGGAAGAAAAAGAAGAGGTAGAGACACAGGAAGGAAGAAGCGGAAGAGGAAGTACGACCCAGTAGAAAAGTGGTATGCAACTGTTGTGGATCCTTTAAAACCATCTTGACACGTATGACTTGTTGCAGAGAGCAGATAATTTCATGGATTTTGTCAGCAATAAAATAATATTTTAAGTTTTGTTGGTAGAATTTTACAAATTTGTCACACTTAAAATCACATTTCCTCATTTCCCAGTAATAGGAATTTCACCTATTTATCAGTCATACTACTTTTTTTTTTGAGTCATGAAATAAGCCACTTACTAAATGCAAATGTTAAAGAATAACCTGATGGATACTTTTCCTAGTGTACTATCAAAGAGATGCCCATTCTTACATCTCCTGAAACAAATGTAATGATGCACAAAAAGCACGAGATGTCTGTATTTTCACATGGCTAGTCTCATTGTATATCTTATAGTACTGTAGCAAGAGGCACGTCAGCGTGAGACATCTGAAGAAACAATTCAGGAAAAAAGACCAAGTCAAATAAATTTACTGCCTACGTGACTTCCTGAATCACGGCAAAATGGCCCACATTTTGTCCATTTTCAAATACGTTGTCATTTCAACAGGGAATTTTGCCATCATGTATTCTCATCAAGAAAAACTGAATGTTTATGATCAAGATGCTGTAACATCTTCATTTGCATTACGACAGTGAAACTGCAATTTTACATTTTCCTGGAATTTACATCATAAAGGAGTAGTCCCACCAAACATCCATATAAGTAATGTATAATTTTCCTCCATTTTACATTTTCCTCAATTTTGCGTTTGACTTGAGATGTCCTACTGTGTATTACACTGATATTAAGATTTTTGCATGGCAAGGCTCTTTATTTAGAAGAACATTCTGAAAGAAAAGGCGGCAATGACCATGTCAGTTTTGGGAAAGGTGGTGGGGATACATGTTGCTATTTACAAATCAGAATATATCTTGGTGAATGTTCTGAATTGGTTGGTTTAGTAATTTTCCACGACTAAGCTAACATGTTTTGTTTCGAGTGTGTTCATTGAGTTAGTTTCTTGCCAGTGATAAATCAATTACTGGTTTTTACTTTCTCGCTACTACTTACGCGTAAGAGAGAAAGTTATGTAATGCTGCGGAAAAAAAGCAGTGAACTTTCAGCAGAAAAACTCTTATTGCCGGGCCCTGGTAACGAAAAAGAGGATAAATCCAGTAGTTAAATTTAGAAAAAATCCTCTAACATATGGTATAGCCAGAATCCATGTTTTGACGGTTCTTCATATCGAAAAATTGATTGACGGCAACATCTGTCCATCCGTATGTGAACAATGCTAGCAGCTAAACTGTTAAGCCAATTTTCTCCAAAATTCATATTCCCCTATCGATCTGACTGATGTCGCAACCGCTCAAATTTGAAACCGATATTGTAATTTTTGGAGTTCTTTACACAAATCCCCTGGGGCATTTTCAAATTTTTCAAAAACAAATGACACCTTCGTTTTTTATTAAATTTTGTTGTGGGATAGTATGAACGATGTTTAAGAGAATAGTGCAGGTCTCATGTTTGTTGAAATCTCTGATTTTTTGAAAATTGCACAAGTTCAAACTTTTTTCAGCATCTTCCCACAACAGTAATTATGAAAAAAGATTTTTTCCCTTAATGGAATGTGTTTCTTAAATATATATTTTTAAATAAAGTCGTGCACAATTTTTTGAAAATTTGAGTACTCTTCACATAATTTTGCGTGAAAATATGGGCGAGAAAGTACAAGCTATTTTAGCACCACTAGTTTCTATTAATTTCTTTTCAATTGAAGTTTTAATGTATTGTTTATTATTGTTAGAATTACGATGTGTTTTGGACCTAAATCTGTGGAAAATATAGTTTCCTTGATTTTACTATTTCCTCGATTTTACACTTTCTTTGCCCAGTCCCTAGGGTGGTGTAACATAGGGGTTTCACTGTTTATAAAATGGAAGGGTAGAAGGTAAAAATCAATAAGAACAGGAAGATGAATCAAAGAAAAATCACAACAGCAACGATGATGATTAAAGATCTGGTGAAATTCAGGGTGAAGTACAGCAAACAATTTACCTTCATATAATTCATACATTTAAACAAATTTTAAATTTTGAAATGAAATGAAATTAATGAAATTCATTACCTCATGTTTTCTTGAGGAATCTTGCAGAGCTTTCAACTGATACAATCTGTCATCAGCTCGGATATGTCCACGATTCACATCATCTACAGCTTGCCAAAATATATATGTTGTTGCCACATCATCAGTAACTAAACTCAGTTCTCGTGGCAACGAAAATAACCATTTCCGAATACATAAACATGTTGAAGTGGCAGTGCTGTAGTTTTGTATGTACAAATTATGAGGATATTCTGAGGGCTGTAGTTTCCGCTCTGAAACAAGATACTAAAGAGATCAGATGTGTTTTAAATTAAAAATAATATTACATGATATAATGCAAAAAAGAGCAAGTTTGTGATCTCACCACATCTCTTACAATTATTATCATACAGAATGTTATAGATAAGCAGACAATTCCAATCAGACACACAAAAAATCACTAAAAGATAGGACTAACAAAGGGATGAGGAAATCCTTTCTTAGCAACACAGAAGTTAACAACTGAAATAAACTGCCAACATTATTTATGTAACTGTGTTAAAGAAGAAATTCATAAAATAATGTGTTAAATAACTGAAATATTTAATATTAAGCATTGTTATACTTAACATAATTAACATATTACAATTACATTAATAAATTCTACTTTATAGTTTTCCTATATTATTTAAAAATATTAATAATATTGTTATATGTATTAGAATTACGCACTTTGGATTAAATCAACTGATGCTGCTGCCGTAAATACAGGGCTGTATTTCAAGTCCCATGGCCCCTTTGGAAGCAATATATTGGGGACCCTCCTTTTTAGTAATTGAACAACAGCAACGCAAGGCAAAATATTTGATATTTAACATAATATAAAATGTTCATTGTACAGGGTAAGTTTTCTTAATTTAAGAATTTATAATCTATTTTTTCTAAAATGCAGTATGCATGTCTCACATTCTCATGCCTCAAATTAGGAAACTCCCTCTAAATAATAATAATAATAATAATAATATATATTAAAAATAATATTTTACCCTTCTACAATTTAGGAATCAATGTTGCTCTTCTCCCATGAAATTCTCATATATTTCTTTGAGACTGTTCCTCAGCAAGTTTACATATAGTTTCGATGATGTTGACAGCAATGTATTGCCGCAATAATTGTCACACATCACCTTTGAGCCTTTCTTGTAAATATTAATAACCAAACCCTCTTGAAATTCTATTGGAATTGTTTTCTCTTCCCATTATTAAACAATTTTAACATTTCTTTCAGTTCTTTCCTCCATATCTTACGAGTTCTATATTGACTATCTGGTCTGGAGCTTTTCCTATTTTTTGCTTTTCTTATTACTGTCTCAAATTCTTCTACATTCAGTGGGAAATCTAGTTCATTGTCAGTAATGTGGCTTGTTCTTTCTAGAGTTTCATTAGATCAGAGAGTTGATTGTTCCACAGGGTGGAGTAGTGTTTTATCCAATTTTCTTCTGGTATGCCATCTAGTCAGTTTTATCTTTCACATTCATGTGCAGTAGTTCCAAAACTTTAAATCCCATTTGTTGATGGCCTGAGATATCTCTTTCTATGCTTTTAACAAATTTCTCCAGTCTTCTCTCCTCTGTACTTGACTGAGACATCTCATTTTGGCCTCTCGACTTTTCTATTCCATGAAGTTTATCACTATTCATTTTTGGTGGTTCATCTCTTTTAGATCATTGTCCCATTTTCACAACCATTTAGTTTAAGTGAATATAAACCATTCAATGAACCAAGCATTTAGAACCTACCTCCAAAAATGAATAGTGATAAACTTCATGGAATATAAAAGTTTTCTTTTCCTGCTTCAATTATTGTTTGTTTAAGTAACTCCAAAATGTCTCAATATCTTGTTTCTGTACTTTCAGTAGTTTTTCCTTCAGTCTTCTTTCATATAACATTCTGATACTTTCATTTTCTAAAAGGAATACCTTGAGTTTAGGTTGTTTTTTTTTATTATTATTATTTTTATTATTACTATTATTATTATTACTGATATTTTCCTTAGTTTTTGTTTGTTGTTCTGCGAGTTTAATTTTGCTCTCTACCAAATAGTGGTCTCTGTCTATTTCACATCTTCGAAATACTTTAGTCTCCTTGACATAGTTAAATAAGTTTCTGCTGACTATTACATAGTCTAGGATGGATATTGTGCCTCTTGCTTCTCAAGAGAATTTGTGGTTTTCCTTTTGTTTGAAAAATCTATTTGTTATTCTTAACTTGTTGAACAGCCAAAAGTTAAGTAGCATTTTCCCATTTTCATTTATTATTTTATCCCCCCTTCTGGGCCTGTGCATGGAGGTATTTCAGTATCAACAACTCTGGCATTAAAGTCTCCTGATATAATGACGAGCTCATCTTTACCTACCTGGTCTACCATTTTTAAATCTCTGTAGAAAGTCAGATTCTTCTACCTGTAGTTCAACCAGTGCATACACTCCTATTATATTCAGTTTGTCTTTGTCCATTTTTTGTTTCATCATTAAATAATAATACAATCTTCTAGTTCTTTTGATCCTGTTTTTCTTTTTCCTTTCAGTGATGATAATTATGTCTGGCTTTCTTTTCCTAAGTTCCACATTTAATTCCATTTCTTTGTGGGTTAATCCCCTCATGTTCCATGTTCCCACTTTTAGCAGGGTGTTAGATATATACTTCTTAGTGCTGGGTTGTTTCGTTATAGGATGTTTTCTGAAAATTTGCTTACTTGATTTCCCTAGGGTGAATTTCAAAAATGAAATGAGCGAATTATCACTCCTTGGGCCAAAAATTTGGAGTGCTGGTGGTAACACTCTAAATTCCACTCCTTACTTAAATGATTTATTAGTATTATAGCTTGTTTGTATCTGTTCACAAGAGATTGTGCCAGTTATTCCATTTTCCTGTAGGTACTTTGTAATGTCTTCCTCTTTGTTGTTGGCACTGACCCTTCCTATGAATAATCTGCCAATTTTCTGACCTGCTTGGATGGACCTTGAGTTGGGTTTGTTCCCACTACTGAATTCTTTTGACTTGCAATTATCTGTTGTTTTTCTGAATATCCATCTCATTTCTCCGACTGCCAATTCATTCGCAACCTTTTGTATTTTATTAGAATCATCTGGGGTCCTCTCTGAGGTTGGGACCCTAGCAGACTAGTTTGCCTCTGATGCAGTAGGGCTTTGCCTAAATAAGTAGTAAATAACAACACTGAAATTTTCTGAAAGTAATTTCATTGAAAATGCGTGAACATATACATGATCAACAGGAAGAACAAAATATTTCATAGGACACAAATTAAAGTGTATGCAATCAAAGAAAAGGTTTTAAAAGATTATTATATCTTAAGCACCCCAAGAAAAACTTGAAAACTCACCAAAGTTATATTCAACGATTTCAAAAAGATAAAAATACTTTGACGTCTTTTTGTTCATGTGAATTTTATCGATAACTGCTGCATACACTTCCTCCGTATTGGAATTCTTTCTGACAGAAACAGTTACTACCTCCCTATCAGGAAGAAGAATTTTGAGGTCTACTGGAGATATATTACCCTAAAAAGAAAGAGAAACTGGTTAATAGTTGAAGGATAAATGCACAGTTCATGAATAAATATTGATCAATAATATATAAAACGCCACTTTAATTTCATTTTACCTGTTCATCATCAGCATCTGTCAAAAATTCTTGCATAATATCACTTTCTGCAATTACTCTCACAGCACAAACTTTTTCCAGGTACTGTTCCAAACCTCTTCGTCTAGCATCAAGTTGTTGTTCACTCAACCTACAAGAGAGTATAATTTCACATCCAGACAATCAAACACACACACACACTCACTGATTATAAAAAATAATGTAATAAGTGCAACACATGAATTTGTTCAATACTACAACTCACGTAAAAGGCCATTTGCCAGGAAGTTTAGGAAAACTGAAGCCAATAAACTCTTTCTTCAGATTTAAATGAAGATTAGAAAATTCTCTATACCTCCGAGAGCATAAATGTCTTCCAGCCATATAAATATTAAATACCTGAAACAGAAGTACTTCAGTATAATACTGCAAACCTAGAGGCTCTTCCAAGATTAGAAAAAACAAATTTTATAAATTATAAATTACAAAAGATTCTCTGAGAAGAACAAGAACAAGAACAAGAACAAGAACAAGAACAAGAACAAGAACAAGAACAAGAACAAGAACAAGAACAAGAACAAGAACAAGAACAAGAACAAGAACAAGAACAAGAACAAGAACAAGAACAAGAACAACAACAACAACAACAACAACAACAACAACAACAACAACACTTACCACATAACGCTCACCACTCTTTTCCAAATAATGATAATCTGGAACAGATATGGGTAGAGACCGTTTTTCGCTGTAGTCTATGTATGTGTAACCTGCAGGGTCTTCACTTGGCTCTAAACGTTCAGCTTCCTGCAAAAAGTATCAAATGTGAAATTGCCCAAATAATGAAATATCATGACAATCATAAAAGGGTAGAGAAATAAGACACAGTATAATTGAATCCTCCATGCATACCCCCTACAAACAGGAGATAAACAAATATGCAAAAGTTTTTAAATATAAACCTATCAAACAACACAATTTAGTACAGAAGTAAAAAAAATAAAGTACACTTTAATTTAATAATACTTTCCTACCAAGAAAAACAAGTACAGAACACAAAAATAATATTTTAAGTTTTAATAAAACCAAAAAATACTCAGAAACGTGTTTCGAAAACCAATCAGATTTTTAAATTATAAGATCATACACATATAAGGACTCCAAATATTGATGTACATTATTGCAAGTTTCTTCATAAAACTTCAAATTTCTCCTTCTTAAACTTCTTTAGACTGTTTCTCTTCTGTACACAGTCATTTACGCTCAGAAACATTTATGCTCGCTAATATTCTAAATATATAAAAGCTAAATAGTATCATTGTTCTAAAGAGAAAGATTCAATTTGAACAGCTGCCTACCTGCTGGGTGACAGAGATGACCGTGAGTGTGAGGACATCTCCACCAGACTTTATGAGATCCACCACCTGCTTGTGGGTGGCTCCTTCCACATTCACCCCATTGCTGAAGCAGAAGCAGAAGGAGTCAGCAACTGATTGTGGACAGGGCTAAAATTTGCCAAGAACATCTACATTCTTGGACTTTTATGCTGGCATAATATACAAATTTGAACAATGAAATAAACAAAGACAAACAGAAATACAAACATTAGACCCTCCTAACTTAAAATGTTTTTAGCATTAATCCAGTTTCAAAATTAGGTTTATGTCCTCCTCCTTTGGTCTAGCCACAGATCATTTACCTACAGGTGACTGCAATCCGTCCTGCCTTTAACCCGTTTTTGTCCAGTGTTCCAGAAATGGGACAAATGTAGACCTGCCATTCATAGACCTTTATCTCTCATTTCATTGCTTCTATACGTGCGGTGACTTGTTCAGACTGACATTAGAACATGAAGTTTCATGCCCATGGGTGTTCTCACTCCTTTTGTTGTGAAGTTACAAAGCAGATGTTAAATCTTTTTCATTGAAATTTCTACACTCACTAAAGGAGAAAAAAGTAAGTGTTGTTGCTCTTAATTAAAAAATTTTAAAACAAATATTATTTTTCTTAACAATGGAATGTTAAATATGTAAGATGGAAGCACTTATTGATGATTACATTTCCAGATATTTGAGTTAAATTATAAATGTTCCATTTGTGGAACACTGAGAATGAATGGTACCATCCTTTTATTTGCCATACATTTTTTGAAAACCTAACAGTCAGAGAAATTCTACAACATCTTGAAGTTTATGTTTATTTTTTCCAATGCTTGTATTTTTATTACACCTCCTGAATATGGTGCTGAAAGTGAGGAATGTAGTCCATACCATACTGAAGGTGGAACAGCAAACAATCTCTCTGGGTGTCAACTCTTGATAGAAGGAGAAGCTGTGATTTTTAGTTTCAACAACGTTGAATGCGTAGGAGACAATGATAACACGGGGAAAATTATAGATCAGGTCAAACAAGAAATGCTTTCCAGAAAGGAAACATTCAAAATTTACGAGGACAGATTGTTCTCATCTGTCTTTAGCTTGCAAGTTAGCAGAACTGGGATATGGGTGCCCAGGAACTGTAACGAAGAATTGCATCGAAAAGTGCCCACTGACGGACCCAATAATTCTGGAAAAGGAAGAAAGGGGTAGTTTTGATTACAAAACAGACATTGGCAATAACATAATAATCCTGGAATGAAATGATAATTGTGTTCATCTTATGATTACTATATGGCATGCTACTGAGCCAATTGGAATTGCCAACAGATGGGTAAGCTGGGAAAAGACAATTCCAGTCCCACAGCACAATGCTGTACTATAATAAGTTCATGGGTGGAATGGATTGCATGGATGAAAATAATGAATTTTATAGAATTTGTATAAAATCGAAAAAGGGCTGGCCCATTTTCATGATCTTTATTGATTCTTCTGTTCAAAATGCGTGGCTGCTTTATAGACAGAGAAATAAAAATGTGGATCATTAGCATTCAGAAGGCAAATGGTGCATACATATTTGCAAAAATATGGGGAGACCGAATAAAAGCAAACTACTGTTATCACGCATAAATACAGAGTGAGATTTGATAAAAATGGACATTGGAACCAAACACGGGTGGGGTGCTTTATGTAAACAAAAAAAAAAAAAAAAAAGTGGGAAATGCAAAATAAATTTGCACGAAAAATGTTAAAAAAATTATCACACATATTCATAATAAAAACATCTCTCTTGCACCAGAGGATTCTGGAACTCACATTTATCAATACATTTATTTATTTGTAACCACGTAAAAGTTCTGGCGACAATTTTATCTAGAACAAATCTTTTATTATTTATAAAAATTCCAAACAATTACTACTACCAACCCACTGGTACCGTTCATTGCCGGTGTACCACTGCCACGGAAGAAAGCGGTTCATGACACAATACAACGGGCAATGTACTAATCTGGCTAAATCGCAAAGTAGCCGGCTTAATATTAACAATAATTGCTAGAAAATCAGATGCGTACGCATACATGCTTACGCGCGCGCGCGCTCGTATTAGTGCAATAGCAGATCGTTCTTCACGTGAGACAGCTTCATTAAGTGTCAGAATTCATACCTTCTGTGACCGATCAGATTCAAAATTGCATCGAAACAGTCACTAGTCATTTTAATAAAGATAAAAGCTTATCTCGTCCTTTGTGGCATCAAAATATGAAATTATCCGTACTTTTTCCTTTCTAGGTCAACATCATTGACGTTCTTGTTGTTTGATTTCCATTTCCTAAAGAGAAATAACAATTCGATGGAAAATCATAGATTAAGATATGCGCCGCACGGGCTCAGAAAACGTACCACAGTAAAACAATTCTAAGCCGGAATTAATCGGGACAAACAAATTCGGATTAGGGAGGGTGTTGTTTTAATTCGTTGCGTCCTTATTCTGACATTATTGACGCAACGCATCTGTTCGCTCCTGGTCGAAGCGTTGAGCGCTTCGTAAGGAGATAATATATTATTCGTAAGGAGTTAATATATATCCGTTAATATATTATCAAGCTGAATTTATATGTCCAGTCTCGTATCATCTAGTCAGTTGTCAAAGAGGACCGCCAGGTAGTATCTCCGCGTACGCGCCTCTTACTCTACGCGCCCCTGCGTCACTACGCAGCGGCCAGAATTGGGAAGGCATTAGGAAAGGGGTAGGCTTTAGGACACTTCACAGGGGTTGGACTATCCCCGGTAAAGCAGCCACTCTCGTTTTGTTTGAACAAATTTTACATGAGATTCGACGGGAACCGAACCCGGACCTCAGTGGTGAAAAGCTAGCGACTTCGCAATGAGCCACGAGTTCAACTAACGGTTTCTGTCTAAGGAATTTTATATCAAATTTGTAGTTCGTTTTCCGATGCAAAATAGTTTCTATTACTCGGGAGCGAACATTTCTGGTTATCAGATTTCGTCTACAATGCTCGTTCCTATCATTTATTCTTAATTTAACTAATGTTGGCAAAGGAATAGGGGTACGTATTCCGGGGCTCAAGAAAACGTACGTATATAATACCCTCGCATGGCCTTAAGCAACGCGCCTCTGGCCGAAGGGTTAAGATTCTCAACATGGGGCAGGCGACGCGTAAATATATTTGGGTTTTCATATCATGACGCGTGAGGGATTGTCTTCGCGATGGAATATGGCACGGCTTTTTGTGTCTTTCTCGGTCGTGCTGCCAAATGTTGCATGATCGCGACCATGGTGGAAATAAATCATGGTGTTATTTCCACCATGATCGCGACCTATCACGCAGTGCTGCAGATCAAGCGATATCTAGCGGCACGACCGCGAAAAGCTGTGCCATATTCCATGGTGAAGGCTAGTGCTTCATGCGCCACTTTATGAAAACCTAAGTAATAGAAGCCATGCCCGTGTACCTTCCCACGCTCAGAGAGCCGTGAGGAAGGGAATTCTCCTACGGCTTACGCCTCGACGGAAAAGCGACCCCAAGGTCGAACGCTGACAGCTTACGTTCCTCTCCTTCACTGTGCGGCTGCCACGACTATTCCATTTAGGGTCTGTTGACGTAAATCAGCTGTTAAGGCCCATTCACAATGCAAACATAAGCATAAGCATGGCGTTAACATAAAAGTTAGGACTACGTCTACAAGTGGACCCATTCACAATGCGTTCGCATAAGCATAACACGTAAGACGTTAACTTAAGAGCTTGCAAGCTTCAAGCTTCTGTGCTATGCTTATGTCAGACATAAGGAATGAGCCAATCACAGTTCGTTAACTCAAAATCGAGTATCGAAGTCGATCGATTCGATTCGTGTGCTGCGTCTCATAGCCAATAGAAACTTTTATTTTGCCTGTGTTTATGTTCGACATTGTGAATACGCCAACTCTTCGCTTGTGTTAATGTCTATGTCTATGTGTTATGCTTATGTTTGTGATTGCATTGTGAATGGGCCTTTACAGTGTCATCCAATCGGGACACCTAAAGTAGTTACGTTTAAGATCCCGATTGGATGACACCGTAACAGCTGATCAAAAGTCAATAGACATGAATTGAATTGATGCGAGACTCAGGCCACGAAGCCTGGTCTGACCACGCAAATTTCGCTACGCTCCTTTCACCAACTAGGTGAGAAAGAAGGTATTACTTGGGCGACGAAACAGGCAAATTTTGAATTTAGCTCAGAGGCTTCATTTAGGCTTGAGGATCTTTTACAAAATTCCACCCGCGAACTAGGGTATAACAGTCCGATACGCTAACCAATACACCATCGCCGCCGAAGACTTTACATAAATCCAAGTATTAAATGGCGTGTCACAGGGACAGAGAAATTAAAACATACTTTGCAGATGCATTCATTCCAATAACATCTCATGTATCTCTGCCAATAGCATTAAATTCACAAGAATTTCGATTAATGTTTTTCCCCTGTAGGAGATGAAAAACCATTCCGTTTCGGCGTTGGACGGGTTCTGTTTTATGTTGTGTACGATGCCATTTAACTTCACGGGTAGGACAAATTTTCCGGTTAAGGTGGTTAGAGCGAGATATTCCCTAGTAGATAGAGAGTCCATTTTACATTCAACAATAATTATTTGTGAGACATGTGGGTATTGTGAAACATGTATAAACAAACCAGGGATTCCTATTAAGAGTTTTATTTAATTATACGAATTAATTGTGTTATATAGATAGAAAATAAAAATATTTCAATATTATATAAAGACCTATCGTTGACTAGTTTCTTAACTAGTACCAACAGATCGCGTAGCCAAAGAATGAAAAATTGAGGCATAAGATCGAATATAAAAAAACACTATTTCACCATTAGCAAGATCAAAATTATAAAAAGTAACATTATAGACATATATCTACATATTTTTTACAGAGATCACTAATAATTGCCGAAATCTCCTCATCTTGAATATCGCGAAATGTCTTTGGTAAATTAGGCAACGCCGTAATGTCTGTGATATTGGTATACCTGCGCAGGGCTCATGCTGCTTCAAATTGTCCTTGTTTTCATTCACTTTGAATATTATTTCCAGATATACTCTTTGACTATTTCTGTACTGTTTGGTGCTTAGTCGACACGCGGTAAACAATGTCTGAGCTCATTGGGAGTGCAATTGGTTTGAGAAAATAGTGCTACAGAGAAAAAGGGATTTCTGTTAAAATACTAATACTACCTACGATTGAATTTATAATTCCTCTTACTATTTCAATCAATTTACCCTTGGTTGGTTTTATATACAGTGGGTCTTGAAGCATAATACTGTGTTGGGCACTCCAGAAAAAAAACGTTAACTAAATATCACTAATTATGATAAGATAAATCCATGTACAAACACAAATGTTAATTAACAAATAGCTTAAAAATTTAAAGTTCCATTGTCAAATTCTCATTTATAAATGCATGTTTCGTTTCTTATTGTTTCATTCAATTTATTTTTAAATTCAAATATGGTTCAATAAAATATTTGATTGATTATTATTCAGATAAAAACATTTCTTGAAGTTTTTAAGAATATTTATTTTCAAAAATGCAGGCACAGGGAAAGGAGTCCCAAGCTTTCATATTTTGCTAGTAGGGAAATCCAGCTCTACATTTATACCATGCATGGTTGAAATTAACACCAGCAATTTCTAATACCTTTGTGAATTGAATTCTCACCCCAGTAGTTCTACTGATTGAGGTGCTGACATATGCAAAACTTTGTTGCTTCGAGTCCAGTATCCACTGTGTATCTCATATAATGAAAAAGAGAATATGAATTATTTTCAAATAATTAATCATTGTTCAGGAGCTAAAATGAAAAAAGCTGTTATAGAGCTCAAACTGAAATAATGCTATAATAAAAGTATAAATATTTCTATAAACTCTCAAAATTACCCATTTGCTCATAAAGTTGAATCACAGTGAATCATCATCATAAACTGCAGGCCCTTTCCTGTTTCCCAGTAGAACAGGAAGCTTACACCTCCAGGTGTACTTGATCAAAGTGATTTATTTATTTATTGCAGACTATATAAATACAAATAATATAAATATAAAATATACATTATTCCGCTGAGGACTTAATCCTGTGCGCGGGCCTGTCTATCATTCATACTTTTTCATAGCATACAAGATTGTTTATATAGCTCATATAATATAAAAGAAAAGACGTGATCGTTTGGAATATTAACTGAATTGAGTTTTTCATTCAGAACGCACAAATGCTTTTATCCATCAAATTTAAATATTTGATTATATACAAAGGCAATGTTTTCCAGGAGTGAGGATCTTTTAATTAGGCCCAGAAGACCTAGAGGAATGTAAGAACTCTTGCCGGAGACTTGTCACTCGATTTGAATGAAGCGCGCTACGCGCACAGTGTTGCCGAGTTGGGCGTTACCGGCCCGTCCCTGTAGAAAGCGCGCGAATGTCTCTCTTTGGAGTGATTTAGGCTTACGATTTTGCGTATTTCTCCTATTTGAGACGGTAGATGTCCTTCAAATTGCGCATGTTGATTCTTCGAGATGCTAGCTACCTAAGGAAGAGTTTTTTAAAACATTTTCAACAGTTAGTTTTCCCACAATTTTAAAATTTCTGGTCGGCTCAGTCGGGTCGCCGTAAGAGCCTATGTTAAAACGACAAACTTTACGGTCTCATTTCTCAAAAACTAGACGGTGAAACAGTTTCAAATTTTATCAGAACATACACGAACCTCCCGTCTTTCGATTAGTACAATAAAAAAGGCATGTTAAACATAACACGTATCTCGCTCTAACCACCTTAAGGCAGGTTTCAGGCTTCTACAGTTTCCGGTTTGGAGAGATTTTACTGTACGAGAAATTTGGCATTTGCTATCTCCTGCATGAATGAAGCAAGCGCCTCTTCTTTATCAGACGAGGAAAAGTCGCCAGACGCTCGCCCAGAGCTGCGCTGCGGTTCCGCACGGACCCGCAAATTTCGATCGCCGTCGCGTCTACCGCGGAACTTTCCTCGCCGCATCCGCTGCGGATGTTCCGCGTCATTCTGTGGGAGCCTTACGGGAGAAGAACCGCCGCATCTTTGAACGCTTCTGTCGCCTCTAATTACTTTTTCGCATATACTTCGTAGAAAAAGGCTGAATTGCGATTCTGAAAGAAAGAGAGTTGAAAAGAAAGAGTTCGTTTTGTGGGCTTCTGAAACCAAAAAAAAATATATTTTCTTATTGCGGATCTTAATTATTTGGCGGGGGGGCGGAGCGGTACTTAACTTGAAGCCCCTTCCACATTTTTGAAATTTTCACGAAGCAGCTTCCAAATATTTCTTTAAATTTTGTTACTCCGATACAATAAAGTATTCTTACAAAAATAGCACAGCTCCGATTTTCAGAAAAAACTCTGAATATGGAAAATGGCACAGGTTTAAAAGATTTTCGGTGACTTCATACA
Source organism: Teleogryllus occipitalis (assembly GCA_011170035.1). Classification (NCBI taxonomy): domain Eukaryota; kingdom Metazoa; phylum Arthropoda; class Insecta; order Orthoptera; family Gryllidae; genus Teleogryllus; species Teleogryllus occipitalis. The sequence goes on along the minus strand of BLKR01003071.1, from coordinate 59,144 downwards.
ACTATTGAAGATACGTATTTTTCTGAAAGAAATCTGTTCTACAAAATTAATTCTTTAAATCAGAGTGGTCCAACCTTAAGTTACCCGAGGACCAATCGACCTTGAGTTTAGGAATGTACGCGCCAGGAACATTAATGATTGGGAATGAATTAAATATACCAGTGAGTTTGTTCACAGTGTTTTTTTGATAAACACTAGTTATTAAAAAATTTAAAAATAAAATAACACAATCACATAATTATAAACTTGAAAGTTTTTTATTATTCATTAACCAAAGTTCATAATGCAACGTTTCGAGGACATGCATTTTCCCCCGTCTTCAGCCTACAATGAATATAAGAGAATTTGTTTTTAAAACGAACATAAATAAGTTACTGGCTCTAAAATAAGTGATACAATTACAATGAAACACTAGCATTCGATATAAAATAACTCGTGAAGACTCACCCTTATGAAAAACACTTTAAAGTTAGTAACTTATTTATATTTAAAAATATATATTTTCTCTTACATTCATTGCAACCTGAAATGAGGAAAATTCATGTCCTCGAAACATCATACAATAAACCGCTAAACTATGTAGAAAAAATGTTTCCAAACTCATCTAATATGAATGAATGGTAATAGTGATAATTTTCTGTTGTTTTTTAAATGTATAACGAATTAAATATAACGTACCGGTTTAATATATCACTATTTTAAATCGAGAAATCAAAGTGATGATTGGCTTCACTGATACAAATTTATCAATGTCCATTATAAGCTCGTCTCAGGGTTGATTCCAGTGAAGCACTTTCATGTTATATCTCGTTTTTCATTTAATTTGAGATCAGAAAAAGCACTTTTACACATATGTACTGCCATGGTGGTTATTTCCACCATGTGTACTGCCAAACTGTGATATTTGCCGCGAAAATTTAAACAGTTTGAAGAAAAGTTCTTCAGAAATCTGCTTCCAGACATTTTCGGGGACATTACGTTCTTAGACTGGTAAAAAGTGTCTCCATGAAGATCCCAAAATACCCTTTGGAAGTCGCAGGGCACCTCCCTTACCTCTACTTCCATTGGATTTTTGACCAAAATCCTGGAATTTGCCCGAGATCTCGTTCTTAATATCAATTATTATTTCAAGAAATATACAAAATTTTGTGTAATTTTCTTCTTCTTCTTCTTTCAAGAGTTGATGGACTATGAGGTAGGAAATGTGCTGTACCATTTGCCTTCAGTGCAATTTCATGATTATATCAAGTTGTTGTGGAAGCCCTCAAGATGTCCGTAACACTAGGATATATTTTTGAGAAAAAATTAATTTCTTCCAGTTTTTCTTGATACTGTTGTCCAATGTTTTTATTTCTGAGGAAAGCAGGAACGGAGATTCCATGGTTTTGTTGGAAGCGCCGCTTCCCTTCAAATTTTAAACCAAAATATTTAACTTTTGAAATCGTATTGATTTATTTTCGTTACACTTTCATCCCACATTGGTCTGCCCTTATTTCGAATATAACGTTTGATTTAATGTTGATTTGCTGATTGGAGACTATGATAGATTTACAAACGGGATTGAGTACCGCGAGTCATTTTATTAGTTCGTGAACATAATATTTAAGTGTGTCAAAAATTGGCTAGGTGTTATGACATTCAAGCTAGAGTAGTGCAGAGTGCAAAAACAGTGAATCTACGAAATTCACAACCAACATTGTTGCCAAGATTTCGGCGGGTACGAATGGTGACACGGGCCGTGAAGCGACCGTCAGGAACAGCTTGCGGGTGTTCTATTGAAAAACTTTTAAAGGTTCCTTTCTCTTCACTAATTTTAAAGAAAAATTAAAAATCATTGAAAATGGTGCACCTAAACTACCTCTCTTTTTCAAAACAAGGAAAACATTTACTCGACACTTTAACGCGGGCATTTATTCAATACCGTGGTTCTCTGATTGTAAACAATAAACTGTCTTGATCACCCTGCCTTTTATTTTCTAAATGAATGCATGGAGCACTAACGGATACGAAGGCTACCGGCAGCGTAAAGCGACTCTGACAGTTACATGCACAGTTACCACACTTTACTACACACATAGCACTACCTACAGACAAACAGAATCTCAAAACATTAACTTTACGGACAGGCTCTTGACATGCTCGTGACTGACACGTCTTGATATCATGTTCATAATTTTCGCCAAAGCCGAACTTTATCGCCTCCGCGACTTCGTGTGAGACAAGAGCGGCAACGATTAACCCTGGCTATCAGAAAGTAAACAAACCCCCGAAAGCTGATTGCTTCAGAGCATGTCACATGACGTACCACACCACGTGGCCAGTCAAGAGTCGCTTATACGCTGCCGGTACTGTATTATAGAAGGATTTTCCTACGAATGATCCAAAGTGACAGCTAGTGCTGGCAACATAACAAAGGTCTGTGGTTTGTTGTATCCTCGGGCCCATTAGACTCCCTTCCTGCATTGGTTCGTTTGCAGTTGACTAATTTGTAAATGGCTTTCGCGCTTCCTTTTGTGATGTCATCGTCCGACAAAAACATAGTGCGCCACGAGAAATAATTGAAATTAGGAAGTGCAGTGTTATGTGCTCGTCTGTAAAAATTCTTTTTTTCCATGAACATTACATTGAATTTACTTTTTGTGTGATAAATATTATGTTTATTTTAACATCAAGACTTGAATGTGTGGTGCACGTGTTTCAGGCTGTGCTGTTGTGTGGCGAGCTGTGATTGACAGCTTTCTATTTACATTCGTGGCAGTTTTCTTTTACTGATTGTGAGAGCATGTTGAGAGATTTTAGACATACGTAATTAAATTTAAATATTGCCCAGACTCGCGTACGTGCATATGCCTCAGCGAAACTCTTGGATTTCTGTATACAGTTTTCACAGGAACCGTACTTTACGTGGCTAAGCAGCTGTTGCGGCGGAGGGATACTTCTCTGAATTACATGTGATGTTCACTTGTTTAGCGAACAGTCACTTTGGCTCGTTCTTACGAAAATCCTATATATGAAGGTGATAATTACAACGAAATTATTTCAATCGTATAGTAAGCCTGAAATAACTCTTGTTTGGGATAACTGAGCGAATATAACTTTAAGTGAGCAGCATATATTACTTGTTCAAATGCATAAGAAACTGTAAAACAGAACAGATAAGTTAGGGTAATTTGACAAATGCTGTTTGCTTTCTGAGACTGCTAGCTAAGATACCCCAGAGCGCCGACCTCTGCTCAAGTTGGTTGGGTGTGACGTAACTAATACGGAAGTGGGCGACGAGAGACGGACAGAGACATGTTGATCTCGTTAAAAAGTCAGTTGAGGGGAAAAGTTCTCAGAACGACTGATTGTTTTCCGGCGCTTAAAACGGTAGACTTTTGTCGTATGTTAGTTAATAACATCGTCTCGAAGCGGTGATGAGCCTAAAATGTGGACATTTTGAACACGTCCTGCTTGCGCCTAACTTTAAGGATCTACTAGTAGGCCGTGTAACCACACACACATGCGTGCACACACGCACATACATTTCCAAAGTAATGTTTTCATATTTTGAATATTGACAGTTTTATGAATTATCTTCGGAGTACATTTATTCGCAAACCTGAATTATCTACTGAAAAATGAAGCACTGTACTTACGGGACTCACGCCTTAAAACATAAGAATCCCTTGATAAGAGAGTCACCCTACAGCACTGGAGTAAAGCAAGAATTCCATGTCTCCTCCCAAAAACCTGTTCCATTTTTAAAAGAGAAAAAATCCTTCGTCAGCTTTCCTTCGGAGAAGTAAAGCCGGCTGTTCCATGTAGATTTACTGCACGTAAAAGAGCCTAAATGAAGCCTCTGAGCTAAATTTAAATCTCCCGAGTGATACTTTCTTTCTCCGTTAGATGGTGAAAGAAGCGTAAACAAATTTGCGTGGTCAGATGAAAGAGCAGGCCTGATAACCTGAGTCTCGCCACGTAAAATAAGGCATCACTGAATTGAAAGGTTAGGCTTCCGCGGCCGGAGTCAGTATCAACTGTCCAGGAGGCGTCCAGACATTTCGCCCTGAGGAAGGTCGCACAATGACGGCCGATACGTTGGCATCTGAGCTTAGGACTCGACGTCTCCCGGCCAGTCAAAATAGTCACCATACCCTGCTTCCAAATTGCCTAGCTAAAATAAATGATATGTCCCTGGACTTTGTTATCTCCTTTATTAAAATTATAGAATTTTCAACAGTTTTCGTTGTTTCACCGAACCTTTTAATTTTTTTATTATTAACCTTTTAGTGGACAATGCAGTGGACAAACAAACACGTGTGCCTTTTCTTTACACAGACTTTACACAGATCTACTAACCCAGTTCTATGACTAACCGTATCATTAATTCGTCTACTTAATGTCTGAAGAGTAGAGGGCGGATTTTAATGAAATGCCTTTTTTTCACTTTAGAACAATGCCGTTTAGTATAGAAATTCATTTTATGTTATGACTATGGAACGGACTTTATTGTGCAAAATCTTATTTATGCAAAATCTGTACATACATATGTACTTATTTTTCCAAAACATGTAAGAAAAAATAGAAAATATGTAAAATAAAAATTCATTATTCTGTTAAAAATTGTTCTCTACAAGCATTTTACGAGCATAGAACGTCGCCAATCAGTTCTTGACAAGCATTCCGAGTGGCTGAAAGTAGGTTCTACCTCTACAGAAGTAATTCTACACTCGATTTCACCACACACAAGAATTTTATTCGAAATACAAAATACGTTCATAGTATATATTACAATGTTTACGGGAAGCCAGTGTTCCAATGAATATGTAGCCAGAGATGGATCGCGGGGGAGGGGGTTAAAGGGAATCCCCCCCCCCCCCAATCGAACAACGCGTAAGATAATTTTATGTAAAAAATATTTGTTAGTTTTCGATCGAGTAACGAATGTGCTGGTTGAAACATGGGCAAAATTGTAGTTGAAATTATTTTGTTCACAGAAATTCAATCATTCTTGACTCCAGTAAGTCTATGTGTGAGAGAGGGGTGACAATTATGACGAAGATATGGTGGTCATAGAAGCAGGATTACATTTGATTTTTAAGAAAGATGTTTCCGTAATATATAATGCAAACGCACATCTGAAATGTTCCGTTTCGATGTATAAATATATTAATATATAACGAAATATGTAGTAGTAGGTAATATATGTAAAAATATGCAATTATACCAAAATATGTAAAATAAAAATAGCTCCAATCCATTCAGAATGTCTTGTAAACTCTACAAAAATATTATTGAATGCAGGGATCTAGTTCGTGTACAAACATGTAATTACATGGAAATCCGTTCTCTAGTTAGGACAACAGGAAATGACCCATTTTTATAGGTGATTATTTTGCATTTTTTAGTCGATTTCGACTAGTAAGTCATTTTGTACTTTTTCCGTCATTTTAATGCATTTTTTGCTGATTTCATAGATTTTAATGTCATTTTAATGGTACTTGCTTCAAATAACATTTACGAGATGCGACAAATTTTCTTCACGGAATTACTCATAAGCCTAATCTATTTGTTCCCTTATTATAGTATAATTATAATATTATAATATAGTATAATTTTTTATAGAAATTATTTTGACCGTTGTATGTAATTCTTGTGACTTATATCAGCGCCATTTCGCCGTTCGGCCGATTTCGGGATAACTGAAGACAGTGATTTCCAGGCAAAGAACAGTCCAAACCAAATGTTTGCAAGTTGAGATCACTCGAACGAATGGAAGAAGCCTCTATTACATCAGTAACGTATCCAACAACTAGAATTGTTCATCTGAACTGATTTTGATAAGATTTGTACGTCAATTTTCCATTGTTTTTTTGGGCATTTTTAAAGCGTTTTATTGATCATTCTTGGCGATGTTTTAGATCATCAAAATCCGTCCCTTACTGATAAGTAGAGACCAGAAAAATAAGTAGCATGAAACTCAAAATATGTACTAGATATCGAAAACATTAAGAATAAGTAGTAAATAAGTAAAATCGGATATAATATGTAATATTAAAATATCCTATTTAACACATTTTCATAAATCGAAATTACATTTATAAAAAAATGTCTAAACAAATTTTAAAAATCATTCAGAGGATCAATCAGTAGTAAAAGCTTCATCTATTGCCATCCAGAGCCGCAGTTTAGCAGCCAGACTAGAAGCAATATAATTCATCGTACAAACTGGCGATAGCTACAACCAGCAAAAATTACTGTAGCGTACAGCATTCTCATCGAAGGGTCACACGTAGGCGATCGCCGAAGCAGAAATTCCTCAGAAATTAAGGTTAAAAGTCACGAAACGCGGTGTCAGTGATACTTTTCACACCTGAAGGTGCCAATGATCTCAGTCGCTGACACGCACTTTCAACCGCTGAGGTAAATGAAGTAGGCGCGCCGGACTGTGGCCACCTACCTCGAGTAGACGTAGTAATAAGTAGGGGAAAATGCTGATTTTTTAAAAAAATACTACTTTTCATTTAAAAAATGTAATAAAATAGAAGAAAATTGATAGAATGTAAATTTTTTTTGTGAGATAGATCAAAAAAAGAAATTGTTTTCATCATGGTGAGAAGACCAGTAGCCCCTGTGCCAAGCTCGTTTCTTTCATAAATTTTCCTCACCCTCACTTGACAATTTTTTAAAGTGTTCACACAAGCACCCAAATTAATTCAAATTTGGCATCTAATTTCGAATATAAACCATTATAACCATTCTTTGGGATGAATTCTTTGGGATGAAAGCCGGCGGCGCTAGCCGAATGCGTTTACTACGCTCCGTGAAGTCACGAAGGTTAAGCGCATTCGAGACTCGCGGGTTCGTGGTTGGGTGACCGGCCAGGAACCCCGGGACCTAACGTCGTCGAGCCCCTGGCCGAAGGGATAAAAGGCAATGACTGACTGCGACGTGACGGGACTTGACAAAGATTAAAAACTAAAAAGCATTTTAATGGAGGATTACTCCCCAGTGCTAAAGCGCTCAACACCACTTAATGGGGCTTGGAGACGCGTTGCGTCAAGGTGGAGACGCAACAAATTAAAAAAAAAAAGAGAGCAAAGGGCGTACATTTCAAACGTCCCGCGCCTGAGGTTCTCTCCTTCAAAAACCGCCGACTGCCTTACAGAGAGAAAAAAATGTCTAAGATTATTCGCTTGAACTACTTCAAAGATGGCTATAAGAGCGCACCACCTCCCCGGGCAGCAGGAGCGACCGCGCCAGAAAACTCTTCTATTGTCGTCCGAAGACGATGCTGCGGGCGCACGGTTTTGAAAATCAGTAGTCGAGCCATCTGGGTGGAGGATCGCCTCGCTCGTGAAAACCGAGGAAATATGCGAGTGTCAACTGTACTGAGTTTTGAATCATTTATGTATCATCGGTGACTAGTTTTTGAAGCTCCATGGCGCTATCTCTATGCTCCCGCTGTTTTGTCGCGCCAGAATAGAGCAAAAACTGCGTGGCGCATGCCGTTTCATACACGCATAAATAATGGTGTAAAACAAGAAAGGTAATCTATTTCCTTTCACCCAGGCACAGGTATCACGGATATTTTCTTCAATATTTAATGTTAAAAGCATATTCCAACGCCAAGTTGTACTAACAGTCTTAATACTAGTCGTTTTCATAAGCCTCTTTCACAAAAAACCAGGAAGACGTTGTTGCGCATCTTCTGCCCAACGTATCACAACTGGCTATTCCGTAGCATAAACACTGACAGTAAAGACTTACTCCACATTGTCCATCTACTTGGATACAGAAATTTCAGGGAAGGTCCATTATGCTTCACTGAACTTTGTATAGCATGAAGCAAATGCGAAATAAGCGTTTAGGCGAAAGTTTAATTAAATTATGAATCTCGGTGCAAAAGTTTAATGATTCTCGAATTGGAGTACAGGCGGAGGAAGTATCCTGAAGTCAGAGCTGCGGAACATTGCAGAACAAAGAAACTGCAGAGCACTTGGAACTTTCTGAGGAGAGAGAAGTACGTCAACACTGTATACGTGATAGGATTGTGTAAGGAAAAGGGTTGAATGTAATAACATCTTCATTGTTATCTGTTATTACCGTCAGTGTTTTTCAAATAATGTATTAATTAAGCGTAAGTTGAGAATTGAGATTTTATAAATTTTTAACTAGTGCTGTGGGGCTACCACAGCACTTACTTTCTCGCAACAACGGTTTTTTGTTGTTTTTTCGTAATTCCGCAATTACTGTCCTTATTCACACATCTCGGCCATTATTGTAAAACTCATTACTATTCGTAGCGCATTTGCCGAGAAAATTTAATTCATTTAAAGCTAATATTTAAAAAAATCGACAATGCAGAACTCCGTTCCCTACACCCGGAAACTCCGCCCAACAATGAGAAGATATTCTGAAAATTTCAGTCGTGTCGCGACTTTCCCATTGTATTGCAACCTAGTAACTTTTGAAAGATTCTAACGAAAGAAAAGCTGGAAATTCGTGTTTGCAAATTTTGCAAAATTAGTATGAATCCGTCATATTTTTTTAGAAAAATGTACACATTTTTAAAGAATTTACTTTTTAAAACAATTTCATTTAACAAAAAACTATCATTGATGTTCTACTTTAGCAGTGTTAATTTTTCAGAGTTCGCCGAAAATATGAGCAGTACCACGTTATTCATTGTTCTTTGCAACATAAGATGAAAAAAATTGGAGCAGTTTTTGAGAAAATGTTCTTTATAAATTGCAGAAATTATGCGACTACTACTTATTAAAAAAAATTGTGCATGACGTTTTTAAAACAAATTCCATATAAGAGAAAAATCTCTATTCAATATACCATTTTTCAATTTTAGAAAATACAGAGAACCGAAAATAAGACCAGCTCTACGCTTTCCCTTGATACCTACGAGGAGAAAATTTCAAGAAAAAATTCGGAGTTGTTTTTGAGAAAATAAGTTTAAAAATTACGTAAGTTTCACCCAAACTTACGCAACAGCTAATCATATTATCTATTTTCAAAAATTCTGATATATTTATGAAAATTGGACCTGTTCTATCTTTATCAATCTGCTCTATCCACGGTGAGAGGGGTCCCGAAAATATTCGCAGCATTTTTTTAAAGAAAATATCATTAATGCGAAAAAATCCTTCGTACGCCTTTTAAAGGGGAAGTAAGGCTGGGTGTCCCACAGTGTTAATTTATTGGATTAAAAGATCGAGCCTTAAAGCTACGATCCTCTGAGCCACGAGTACATTCAAATCGACAGTTTCGTCACCCGAATGATACCTTGTTTCTCCGCTAGAAGGCGAAAGGAGCGTAGCGAGATTTGCGTGGTAAAGGCGGAAGAGCCTGATGGCCTGTGCCTCGCCTTGTAAAATAAGGCATCATTGATTGAATGTTTAATGTAAAATACCTCCAAAAATTAAAATATGTTTCAAATTCGCAATGTGTGCTACGGATTGCTAAGGAATTTTAGACTAAAGGCTGTGAATGGTTTTGGTCCCATTTCTGTTCAAAATGTACAAGGTTCTGTGACGGTCCGATCAGTCGCGTCACATTGTTTATAATTTATTAGAAAATAACATGGGATTTTCATAAAACAGTGAAAATAAACAGATGAATTAAGTTCCACCATAGCAAATACCATAGCATAGCACCATTTCAATTTTTTAATAATATTCGGAAGATCCAAAACGAACTTTGAAATGTTTGTGGACAATTTAAGGCGTATTTTCGTAACGGCTGGCGCGTCACAAAATATAAATTCGAAATCTTAGTAAATTTAAAAACTTGTAGAAATATTGACGAAGAAAGACAGACGGTCATCTGTTTAAAATGACGTATAGAGAATCAGTGAAAAACGTGTTGAATTGAAAAAACAACAACAAAAAAGGAAAACAATGTTAAAGGGACAAAGTAAGAACAGTGAAATTAATTGTGAAACGGGTAGATGACAACAAAAACCACTAAGCATTGTAGAAAGACAATTACACGGAATTAGTGAATTTTAATTAGCAAAAATAATAAAAGAAAAGCCGTTTTTTGTTTTAGTGAAACGGGAGATGGAAGAATGCTACTGAATGTCGTGGGTAGCGGGTCGCGACGTAGATTCTCATGAGAGTCGAATTGTTTGTTGTTGTTTTTTTGTTTTTTGTAATGTTAATGTAAAATGTATAACTTTGTTTTTGGAGTATGTTGACAACGCGAATTTAATTAATTGATGAAAGATGAACAAAAACTTTGGTGAAAGGAGAAAATGGAATTGTGCAGAGCAAGATCGCTGAGTGCATTGAAAGGGAAGTACTTATAAACATTATAATTGATTCTACATTGGAGCTAATATGGGAAGGCCAAGATATGCGTTTTAGCTTAATTCTTTTAAGACGTGGCCGTGCAAAATGTTTTGTTGAGTATAAGAAATATTAACAAATAGAATATTATGGAAATTATTCACGCAAACATTTTCTTTAAGTAAAAGAAATTTAACAGATAAAGTATTATAAATTTTATTCACGCGAGGAAGTAATAAATAGTAAGTTAGTGGAGATAGAATATTACGATTTTGTTTAATAATGAGTATGTCAGAATAAATTTTGTTTATTGAATTTCGTTATCGTTAAGTAAATAATTAATTAATGAAGTTAGGATGAAAATGGAGGTAAATGTATGATGCGTGAATGTAGATATAATTGCAATAAAACGTAAGGAATATTGTTACATTGTTATCTTGTGTTGCATTGTGTTCTGTTTTATTAGCAAGGAGATCACTGAGGAAAGCGGCAATAAATGATAGAACGCTGATATTTACATGAAAACTGGGTTATTGAGGATTTCCTTTCCTTTTCATATAATAATAATTATTGTTTTGATTTCCTGTAGAGGATCAGTCCACGCCCTCACAACCTAATTATAAAATTTTCTATGATGGTACTCCGTAACGCACATATCAGGGCTAGCATTTAAAATAACACTTATTTAATAGAGTAAAGAAAGAATAGGTTAGAGAGAGCAGGAGGAAATACAGAACCACCACAGTACTTTCCCCAGAAAAGTAAGTAGTGTCTATAAGGCCAAGTCAATCTGATTCTAATAAATGTGACAGTCAGAAGTGATTTGCTCGTGCAATACAAATAAAAGTTTACAACTTGTGAAATATGACAAAATTCTTTATTACACAAATTTTTATATGAATATTTGGATATTCACCCTGACTAGTGGTGGATGAACCTTCATCAACATACTTAAGCAACTTGGAGCATGGTTTGCACTGTATGGTGCCTCCCAGGTTCTAATAAATGTATTAAATTATAACAAGAATAATTGTTGGTCTGCTGCAGCATTTTAGGTACATTACATTTTGTTTAAATCCACTAAAATTAAAATACTATATTGATGTTCAATGTGACATATTACACTATGCCTAAAAGTACAAGTAGCTTTTTAAAAATGGGCTGAATGAATCCTTGCCTCTTGCCTCTTACCACAGCTCTACAAAAACAATTCAACTGGTGTCACCCACATTTGTCGTAATTCCTTTTCTATATCAGTTTCAAAATAATGAAACATCATCCAAAAGGGATGTAAACGATTAAATTTGATAGAACGATTAAATTCAATAGAAAAGTTTAAATCACAAGTGAAATCGTTTCTGCTGCATAACTGTTTCTATACAATTAGAGACTATACTGAGCATCACAAGAAAAGTAACATTAATTTTAACAATGATACATAATGCATTATTTACCATTCGGACTGTATAAATGAGTATAAACAACCTGTAACAACTATTGTACTACAGCTTCCGGGTCAATGACTACCATCTCGATCAGGTTTTTCGTCCAGTTTCCCTGATCCATTGAGCAAATGCTGAGATGGCCCTTGTTTTGCTTCTGGACATAAATGTAACTTCATTTTCTGTGCACGTCTTCTAGAATTCAGAGGGAAATACAATTATTCAAATTATCGTTTCCATGTTGTCGTGGCAGGAAGTAATAAGAGCCAAAATTTATTGCTTATTTATCTTTGAAAATAGATTTTATTACATGGGAGTTCTTTTTTGTTGTTTTTTTCTCCCTTTCAAAATTCAAAATTTATTGCTTATTTACCCTTGAAAATAGATTTTTGTACATGGGAGTTTTGTTTTGTTTTTTTCTCCCTTTCAAAATTCAAAATTTATTGCTTGTTTATCCTTGAAAATAGATTTTATTACATGGGAGTTCTTTTTTCTCCCTTTCAAAAATTCAAAATTTAAGTAGTATATGACTTAGTGTAGGGATCACAGAATTTTGAAAATGTGCACACAATTCACTTTTCCCCATAGCACGTCATACACAGTTTTTAACTGTTTTTTTTTTTTGACGTAAAATAAATAAATATGTACTAGTACACAATTCTGCAATGACCTCTGCAAGTAGTATTTAAGAATAATGGCAAAGGGACATAATTGACATGTGAATTTGAAGAAAAGAGGATATGTAAGTTACTCAAATCATGAAGTAAATACTGTACTATATTAAAGACTGATTTGCACTAAAATATCAACTCGCTAAGAATTTTTCTTTCGCAAACTTACACATATAAACGCTTGAACTATTGTATGTCTTAAAATAAGCAGAGCCTTTTCACTCGCATAACATGTTCCAGCAATAATAAACTACTCGCATAAATAGAACAGCACATACTCATTCTGATAAGAAGAAACTCATCTTTCAAGAAAATTTGTCTGAACAAGTTTAAACTCTAGGTGGAAGAAGTTTCATCAAAATGAAATGATGTTTTCATGAAGGGCTAATGATATTATGACAATTGAAACCAGTGGTGCTACAAAAGCATATAATTCTTCAAATTATTGGTAATAGTGAAGTAATATTATAATAATGCAATTTCTTTCATACTAACACTTCAGCCATTACATAACTCCAAACCAAGCAAGTAGCAATACCTAACTTAATTCTTTTGGAAATTCATATGTTTAAATGAAAATGATTTTCTGACATTGAAATCAGAGAATTGTGTTACATTCTTGCAAAAATTTTAAAGAAAAAAAAAAATTTGCTCAGGCTAGGATTTGAACTTGGATCATGAGTCATTCAGCATTTCCTGATGCAACTAAAGCAGGTTTTAGACGCTTTCCTTTATAATACTATAATGAATCTTTTACAATATCATAAATAAAAAAATATATAAATAATTCAAATATATTAATTCATCTGTAAAGGAAACTTCAAAATGAACTACTTAAGATATGAAATTAATTTTGAAAACTAAACAACTTACGAAATGTATAATGAGATCACAAACATATTTGTCAGGTCAATAGTCTCAAACTAATCAAGCACAAGAAAAAATGAGACTGGATAAATTCTGAAATTAACAGTCTTATTAAATACAGAGTTAACCTCTTTAAAAGATGGAAGAGGACTTTAGCTAAAAATTAAGAATTCAAATATTTACCGAGAGATGATTATAAAAACAGAAATAAAATAGCACATTAATTTAAATAAAAAAGAAGGAATATTTTAGGAAATTATTTGAAACAACAAATATGAAATAAAAAACTTTTTTTTTAAATAAATAAATAAATAAATAAATAGGTAGATGCACCAGAAAAAAATCATTATAAGAAATTATACAAAATCTAGATAGTAACAACACAACAGAAAAGATGTATAGAACTTTGCAAATACATTTCAGCAGCAAACCAGAAAAATTGTACACAAATGTAATTTAACAATTTTACAAGCTAATGTAGAATATGTAGAATTAACACAATGCAACTCATTCTTCCTGTCAGAAATTATTTTGGTGGAAATAAACTCTTTAAACAACAGGATGGATAGCAACTAATCTCCAGGAATAGATAAAATTTCAATTAAGGAAATAAAGCAGAACAACAAAACCTAAAAGAATCAATAATCAGACTAATCCATAAAGGGAACAGCCTCAAAGTTTATGAAAACTGTAGGACAATTTCTATTTTGCACACTATTTGTGCACTCGCAAATTATTTGAAAAATATATACCAGTAAAATTATCCAATTTCTAGGAGAATATTAAATAAAAATAAATAACAAATTTGCTTACCAAACAATGAAGAAACCACAGAATTATTAGAAAATTTAGTTGAATTAATAAATGAAAAATTGTACAAGGGATAACATGTAAGTATTGATTTAGCAAAAGAATGAGATATACTAAACATATACTAAACCAAAGAAAAATACTGGATGCATTATAAAGAAAAAGAGTGAAAAAAGTAGCAGCGTTTTGAAAGCTACCTTGAAGGGAGATCCTACAGTCAAAACAAAAACGAAAGAAATAGAGAGAGAGGAGAAAAAACAAACAAACAACAACATTGAAATTAAAATTGTTGATATGGAAACACCATATTTCTTAGGTCCAATATTATATCTAATATTTATAAATGACAAGGAATTACCTAAGGACCAATTCTTATTATACAGGTGTATCTTTATTGGTGTCAAATATTTCAGAGATTCACTTCCAACATCAAGAGAGAGAGAAAAAAAAAATTACATGGACGTGGGCCTGAACACTTTTTACAGTAACAAGATATTGAATATTTGAAGAATTGCTCAAAGTGGCTTCCTTCCGCTTCAATGCATGCCCTAAGCCTGCGTTCCTTGCTATTGCATACTCTGTTAAAAAAAAAAAAACAGTGTTCCATATTTGGTGAAATCCAGCATGAACACACTTTCTCAGAATGTCAGTATCAGGAACAGAAGTCACATAAACCAGGGACTTTAAATGTTCCCAAAAGAAGAAATTCGTTGGATTCCAATATCAGAGGATCAAGCAGGCCATTCAATTTATTGAATCTATCTATACGGAAATTCATTCCAGAAATTGCTAACTATCAGACTGAAATGAGCTGGCACACCATTGTGCACATAAAGGTTTTCATAGGCACAGTTATGACTATTATGAAAATTTAAGATACCGTCATGAGTAAACGCAGCCTCATCAGTGAAGAAGATAAATGCTAAGAAATTAATTAACAAAGCACACTTTTGTAACATGCAAAAAGTAACATTACACAAAAACTTCTTAATTGAAAGACCACTGCATTTAACCCTTGCATTCATTGGATAAGGTGATATGGTACATAGGATTTTCAAGGAAAATTCTCCAGATAGTGACATGACTAACACCTTCCATTAATGCAATGCATCTTCTGCTACTCAATGAATTTTCTTCGACATAGAACTCATTATTCACACTGATGGCTTCGTATTTCTCTTGTCTCCCAGCACCTACACTCCTCAAATGAACGAGTCTCTCAAGCATTAATGAATTCAAGACAATGTGAATGAAGGTAACTGCCTGTCAGAGAACTTTCTGCATAAATCTCACGTGCTTGTGATGCATTC
The DNA here is from genome assembly GCA_011170035.1 of Teleogryllus occipitalis. Lineage (NCBI taxonomy): Eukaryota > Metazoa > Arthropoda > Insecta > Orthoptera > Gryllidae > Teleogryllus > Teleogryllus occipitalis. Next base: position 43,761 of record BLKR01003071.1, on the reverse strand, counting down.
CCATCTGCAAGACCATAAATGTAGAGCATAACAGTCAGTCACTCGCAGCAAACATTTTATTTTGCCTTCTTTATTCTTCTACAATAAAACAATAAATGGGCACCAATTTAATTTAATTAATTATAATTAATCAATAATTATTGGTGACAATCAAGGGGTGAATGCTTTAACAACAAACTATTTTCAGACCCATGTTCAAACAAACTTTCTTTTTGCTGTTTTGACGTTGGGAATGTGTCCAAGAAGCGTTAGTCATCAATAAAGTTACACTCTGTATATACGCTTATGACAAGATGTTAATCTCCAGCCATGAAGATCACGAAAGGGCAGAAAAAGATTTACAAAGAGAATTTGATATATCTGAAAGATGTTATCACAATACCGGCTTAATAATTAATGAAAAAAACAACAAATGTATTACATATAACAACACGAAGCAGTATAAGAACACAAGTCCAAATATATTTTCACAATAACTTTATACACTGTCTTTAAAAATTGTCAATGCACAACAAATATTAATTCTGAAAGTAAATTGAAGTACATTGGTGGGATTTTGATCAAAATCTGAGCTGGAGAGAACATATTTTCAAAGTAAAAAGATAAGAATGTGTACTTGGAAACATGAGAATACAAAATTTTGTGCCCTATACAATTTTCAAATTAATATACTTCTCATAAACGGAGCCTCCTACAAAATATGAAGGGGGGTGTGTGTCAAAAATTCTGAATTTACAGAATAGAAGCAACAAAAGCCTTAACGAACATAATGGATAAAGCTGGAAGAAAGTATAGCTGGGCACGTAATTATGACTAAAAAATCTATATGAATTCCAAATTTTATGCTTATACTGCGTGGAGATATTTCTTTAATCAAGAATACAGAAACACCAACAGGCATAACTATGTAACCCAAAAAAGTCGAAGAAGAAACAGAAAAACAAAATTTATTGTTAAATATTGTTATTGAACATTAAATTACCTAATAAAGGTAGAAAAATAAATAGATAAAAAATTTAGTACATTGTTTTTATTTTTTGCTATTGTTATTTTGTATTATTATTATTATTATTATTATTATTATTATTATTATTATTATTATTAATATTAATATTAAGGGTTATTGTTGTTTTGGCAATTGCCATTGTTATTATGTATCCCATTTTGTTATCGAGTTGGCCAATTGCCACATTATTACTCTGTGTTGCGACGTTTTGGACATCATTATTATAAATCTTATATTATATTACTAGAGCCCAGAAGTTTGGCAAAATGCCTTTTTATTATTATTGTTACCATTTTATGACTTAACAATATGAATTAATTGTTCTTCTGGAGTTGTTTGTGTTTTGCTTGTTTTTGGCATTTTGCCTTATTTGTGTCTTTTTCTGCCTTATTTATGCCCATTTCATCATTATTGTCTCTTTTTCTCCTCCTGGCACCAACCTCTATCAAGCTGGAAACATACCAGCAAGCCTGGACAACATGAAGGCATGGTCATTTATTGTCTTTTTGTAGATCCACAGGCTCCAGTATCAGGTTGTATTCAAAATCTAGAAGGGAAAGGAAGATACCAAAAAAGAATTTTGATATTTTTCATTGAATCTGATAGACTTGTTCACTCACGAGAAATTTCATCCTTTGTTTATGTATGGTTTTGGATCCTTTTTGAAGACAGATCTGTCTGTACATAATCAACCCTTCTCAGTCCCTTCTTGTTCTCTTTTCCCTTCTGAGGATTACAAAAGTGCAAAAAATTATATCTATAATTCCGTTTTCACTCTTACCATTTCAATATTCAAAGGGAGTCCACCATAGCAATTTGTAGTGACAGCATCATGAGTAAAATAAATTCGTAGTCATCATACTGGATGGTCATGTGCAAATCAAAATTACAAAGAAAAAGTTGTTTCCTTCCAGGTAAGTGCTAATGTAAATTTTTGTGTTGGAATAAAAATGTGAATCATTTTAATTAATAATTTTTCTTTTATAATAATTAGTTTTAAATGGTGATTTTTCAGTGTTTCCTGTTTACCTACCTACTTTAGCCAGAATAAATGCCATCTTTGAATGCCTATTTTAGTAATAATAAATACCTTTTTTCCTGTCTATTTGAGGCAAAATAAATGCCTGAACTTCCCGGCTCTAGTTATTACATTGTATATTATTACATTAGGTATAAGTGATAGGTTAGATTTCAGTGTTTTGGAATTCAGTTACTATGGCTCGCTCAATTGTTGGTACCTGGCTTCTAGTGGTGACGATCGGGTGAGCCATGGTTACTTGCATCACACCGCAGAGAAGTTAAACCCAACTTATCACTCTGAGACAAGTGCAAAAAGCATTTAAAAGGTTGGAGTGTACATCTTATTTTCATTTATATTTGTTTTCACTGCAATTTATTATTGTTGTCATGGTTAAGATTTTGAAGCTTTGTTACTTAGTTCTTCTTATTGTAATAGATTGGTTTTCTATGTTACAGGATAAGATTGTTTTTTTTTTTACAGAAATTTACTGTTTTTACTATGGTTAAGGTTTTGAAATTTTGTTATTTAGTTTTTATTATGTTGATTTTGTTTTATATTTGAAATGTTTTGAAATTTGAATGAAAGTACAGTGTAACATTTTATGATGAATAAATAGAAATTCAATAATAATAATAATAATAATAATAATAATAATTATTATTATTATTATTATTATTATTATTATTGAGTTTGTATTTATTCATAATAAATTGTTACAGAGTACTTTCAATCAAATTCCGAAATGGAGTGGATGGGTGATGAAGCACAGGAAAGTAATCTTTTGATTGTGAACGTGAATGTCTGCGTAAAAGTAAGTGAACAACATAAGTAACCAGAGAAGAAAACAGAAGAGTTACTATAAGAAACTAAAACAGATAGAAAGACGTCCATTTCCATTTGAGATTAGATGCCACTACCATTTGAGATTAGCATGTGCATATCAACACAACACACTGACTGCTTAATTTATTCATAAGGTAGCATCTTATTTACTACACATCTGAAGGAAGATCTTCAACAAATTCTCAAAATTAACATCTCTTCGATTTTAACAAGATAAGCTGAAGAGTAAATACAACATTTTTTATTTGTTGTTTATAAAATGAAAATGAAACCTCAGCCCTATTATTTTAAAACATGCTAATTTCTATTATCTGTATTTAGACTTTTTGCATGATGCAAAAAGAAGTTGAGAAGTCTCAGTCTACCTGGTGACTAAGACTTCTCAAATTCAAACCATAATTACTAAACTCTTGTTAACTCAATACCTGCCATAATCATTTCAATGTGATATTAATAGCTTCAGCATTTGTGCTTTGATAGTTTTATTTACTTTTTTTTTCTCCCTTCTTTTTTTCTTTGCCTTCTAATGTTTTCTTTCTTTCTTTCTTTCTTTCCTTCCTTCTTTCTTTCTTCTTTTTCTTTTCTAATTTCAAATTTTGAGTGTCCCATTTTGGAATGGCAATGGCAGGAAATGAAATCATTTTTTTCTTAAATTAAACACTGTCAATATGACCAGGAGATGGGGGAGATGGAATGAAGGGTGAGGAGAGGAAATAAGGAGACAGGGAAGGATGGAGAGATTGAGGAGGGAAGAAAAGGGGAGGAGAAGTATTGAGAGGGGAAGAAGAGATGAGGTAGGGGAGAAGGGGAAAATGAAGGGGCAGGAGGTAGAAAACATACCAGACATATTTTTAAATATGGAAGCAGTAATGTAACAAGAACAAATTCTGCCATTGTCTAAAAAATGGGATGCATAATATTTTTTGTTAGTACATATATCTAAAAAGTGATTTACCTAAAATTTTGTCACCAGCCCCATTTGAATGTCATTTTATTCAATATCCACGAAGAGCAAGCTCAACACACAGACAACCTGCCTCAATATTTATTTCAAAATCTACTATTTTATCCAATTCAAATTACTGAAATTGAAAAATTTCTCGCATTGTCACGATCTTGGAGTGAAAAACACAACTCTACAAATCTTGTTAAATAGTTTTGTTTTACCACAAACATCAAAATTTTGTATATGTACAAAAATATTCCAATTTGGGGGGGGATCCCATTTTGGGGGCAATGAGGTGCAAAGGTTAATCCTGCAGATTGTGCAGTCCCTAAGTGGCAAGAGTATGCATTGTGTATTTGGCATATACAATCTTCCTCTTCTTGCATGAAAAGTTTTGCCTTTTGAAAATTTCAAATAATGACTATGAGAAAGCTTGAATGACCTTTATTTAACATTTTTGTTTCTCACGAACCAAAATAAAATATTTTTTAAACAATTCATTATCACAATTTTATGCAATTATCAATAGACCCCAAATTTGCAAGCACATACAGATATTTTGTGCTAATTGTCAGTTCAAATTTGGATTTTGTTACAAATAATCCAATTGAGAGCTGTTTTATCAAATTTTATTTAACATTCTCTTTATTTTTATCGCATATCACTCCACATTAAATAAAATTCTGAAAAAATATGGGCAAAATTGATAACAAGTAACTACAATAAATTTGTATAGCTCACATCCAGAAGAAGTTCAAATATATTAGGAAATAATTAATTAATTAAAAAAAAAAAAAAAAAAAGGAGAGAGAGAGAGAGACTTTCATGTTTCCAAGTTAAAATGCATGTGCTAATGGGAACTGGTAAACAATTTATAGTTTCCATAGTTCAATGAACACTATCTTTGTTGATCTCCAATGATAGATTTAATTTTCTTTCAAAACAGTTTTCCATGGATGTAGACATGCCCGAATTTAAGAGAAAGTAAATAGAAAGATAAAAAATATTGCATCAATTTAAAAAAATGCCATTACTTTTTAACTGAGGAGAAATTGGTATTTATAATTTGGAGATAAACCATTTAGTCTAAAAGAAACTTCCAAATTCCTCAACACAATCTGGTAGTCATATGAACTTTCTATATATTATTACATTTCATTACCCGACTTCAACATTGGAGAGATGTATTAATGAATTATTCAAGAGAAAATTTGCCATGATACCATGGCAAATTTCCTAATATCACAAAGTTGTTAATTTTTTTTAATGATAACTAAATAAGTAAGTAAGTAAATAAACCACCCCCTTCTTGTTGCTAAGTCATTGAAACTATGCAAAAAGTGAACATAAATTATGTTTTAGGATACAAGAGTGACTTCACCTTAACAATCTGAAATACGTTTTTCCTAAATATGAAAACAGACCAACAATTATCCTGAATCAAACAAGGTAGTAATAGTGTTTTTGACGATCTTTTATTTCATGGAAGAAATCATTCAGTTTAAATTTGTCCACATCAAAAAGGGTGAATATGTTCTGGTAAAGGATGCTGCAGAAGGTTGCTTCAGGCAGGTTGCTGAAAAAGTAAAATAAATTCGTGATTTCAGTGACATGTCACATTCACAACGGACTGAAAACTTTTTTTTTCCTTAGCATTCTTTTTACTTGTTTCTCAGTAATTAGCATAACCAAGGATTAACATTTGGAAGAACATAAATAACGTTTTCAGTGGTTTGCATTTTTTTAATAAGATTTATTAACTGCACAATGCAATTTAAGATCTTTTTTTTTTTCCTCTTTCAAAAACACCCTCTAATGAAGTTTGTCTTGATCATGATAAATATTTTCTATAGCACCCATTTAAATTCTAATTTTAGATCCTCGATTTCCAATTCTATTTCCTGGAATATTTTTCAGGTTATTACGGGTAGTATTAAAAAACTCCATTTCAAGGTCGTTTGAAGACATTTGTTTAGTGTACCTTAACAGGCGGGTTTGTACTATCGTTTCAGGTTACCAATTCGGCCGGCGCAAGTGAACGAAACTTGTCCCTCAGACGTAACTTTTGAGCGTCAGGTGTTTCACTCACCCCACTCCTCCCAGATTCGCCGTATTGCATTGACGTACGATGAGCGGTTTAGTGGATTAACACGAGTGTACTCAAATTAAATAATGAAGAAATTATTGCTCACATTTAATTTTCAACTCACTAGTCAAATGTCTGAATTATTACAATTACGGTTGCAATATCTTGACAAATTGTCAAAAAAATTAAACCATTCCTATATGCGGACATTTCGGAGCCCTCAATGCGGGTGTACTTTCTACAACGCAGTATAATAAATGTCATTATCACAATCAAATTATGTTATTATCTTCTTCACAAAATTCGTTAGTTCAGCACACTTTGGGACTCAAAATTGGAACCTCGAGCACAACCCCATAAAAAATAGGGTAACGTAACGCGATCTTGACAGAATCATGAACCAACAGAATCAACGTTTGTCTTCATTCATGTCCACGGATAATTCATTCATTTCCAACAATAAGAACGTATTAACTAAGTAAAAATTATCGGGAATGAACCACTAACACTGTAAACAAATCACTTCTAGAAAGTTAAGCAATTCCGTCTGTTACAAAGCATAACAGTCACGTAATGATAACAAACTATGTCTTATTCTAAGCTACCATCAAATACAGGATGCATTTAGTGGTTATACAGATTATGACACGGAAAAACTGCAAATAAGATTGTTGTTTATGCGACCATCCTGGATGTTCACAATTAAATTACAGTACAATGAAAATGGACATGTCATCTGTTTGGCATTTTTGAACTCCTGAAAATAAAGTGAAAACAATAACAAAAACACTTACACTTCCAAAATTCTATCGCCTTTCCTAATTCCAGCCTTTTCTGCCGCTCCTCCCTCCAGTACAGCACTGACATGTTGCAGTGGTGCATATAACTCTCCATTAATACTTCGCAGCTGCCCTCCTTCACTAACTTGTCCTCTCACATTAAAACCAAATCCTGTTTCTGTTTTATAAATCGTCACCACTCGCGGTCCAGACGGCAAACTTCCACTTTGATCATTCTGCGGACTAGTGTCGGATTCACTATCGGCCATGTTTATTTCTGCACCCAGAGACCACAGTCTGAACACAGCCTTCTAATCAGTCAGACGTGTTCCTCTGTTGTCACGAATTCACAATCCGGCCATATGGACCCTGCGACGAAGCAACTGTCGCGGTAATCTGCCATGCGATGTCATAGATCTTGGGAGAATGGAAATCCGTTGTCACCAACCAACATCCTTGAATGATTTTCGTTGAAATTAAAAGATAATATTATTTAGCCATCAAAACCGTCTCGACTTTTTTGCAATACTAAAAGTTACTACTACCATGACAGCTCCAGTCGCAGAGGCTGTTGACAGGGCGACAGTAGAATGCGACAGGGGCTGTCATAAACCACTACTAGATACAGTCATAGACCATTGACATACTAGAGATTAGTTCAAAAGGCGCTGTATAAATACACGGAATTTTCATTAGGTCAGAGATACGCTGCCAAGATTATGTGCATTAAGCCTCTAAGAAGGAGACAATATTCCGTTATTGGAGGTATGGTGGAGGGATGAACGAAAAACGTCGGTTGCTAATCGGATACACGAACCTTCAGCGACATCACGTGGTGAATGAAAGAACTTACCTCAGCTTTTTGTCTGCCAATAACGACGCGCGTACACGCACTTACCCAACGCCATCTATACTTGGTCGAGTGTGTTACACGTCACGCGCGTCGTTGTTGGCTGAAAAAACACACTAAACGCTAAGGGACTGTAGAGAAGTTTATATAGCACTACTAAACGCCGTCTATATTTTAGAGTGTGTAAGTGTCAACGAGCTAGAATATACTATATAGTATGTTCTAGCTCTTCTTTTTTTACTGAATATACTTATTTGTGCATAGGCTAGACTCCAGAAGCCACTTGCACCTTATTATGAGACTTGTCCTGAGCAAGTATACCTTGGACATAGACTTAAGAGGTATAGACGGCTCACTGCGGGCAGCACAGAGCACTCATACTGTATTATTTGTCTATGGCGGGCAGTGTCATGACCACAGCAGAGGAGAGGGTACCCAGTAATGGTGACCCGTTCAGAGATAGCGCCTCCATCGAATTTTTAGTTCCACAAAAACTGGTGTTCAAGTAGAGCGCGCACAGGTCGTAACTCCGCGCATTTGCCCCCACTACCGATTTCACCCCTCCAGTACCTTGTAGCGGCATTTTCAAATTATTGAAACTGTTACTGCCGCAAGATCTCTCTACGGCATTTACAGCTAGGAAACACATGATGGGGTGTTGTCCTAGCATGCGGAACCTACCGCCTTCACTGAGCCAATTAACTGCACCCCAAAATGGCATGATCCTGTTACCTTATGGTATCATGCGAGCACTTATCTATTCATTGCAACGTTTGTAAAAACAAAATCATTTATCATATACTGGTGAAGTGTCCGGCGTTGCTGAAGTATTTATTAATCACATTCATCTAATAGATAGGAAAGGTAATTTTGAAAGTAAAATGTCATAATCAATGACTTCAAATACTTTTGAAAGATATAAAAATAATCCAATAGGTGCTTAATTTTGATTCAATGATGAGGCGACATCTTTAAGAAAAGAAAATATGCTATTTCCGTAGATTTTGATTTTCTAAATCCATATTGGCAATCTGACAGAGCGTCGTGTTTACTGAGAAAGGTTTCCATTCGTACGCAAAAATGTCTCTAATATTTTTGAACAAATTGACAGAAGAGAAAAAGGCCGATAATTTTGAATTTCATTTTTGTTGCCTTTCCTGAAGAGCGGCTTAATCTTAGCTGTTTTGAAAATATCTGGCAAAGTTCCGGTGCATTAAGATGCAGTAAAATATGAGTTAACGGGTGTGTAATGGCAGACGCACACGTCTTTAACAAACAATCCGGAGAATCATCTAAACCGATCGAATATTTATTTTTTAGTTTACCGATTATTTTGAGAATTTCATAGAAAGACGTTTCGGAAACGAACATCGTGTGTAAATTTTTTGGAAAAATGTATGATATTCAATTTTGTGGCAAGGAGGAAATCTTCAGATACGTTATGACGTTTAGAAATGAAAGAATTCGCTTGTTTTTATATGATGTCCTAATCCCTTGTGTTATCCAAAAATTGTTTTTCCATGAAATATTTAATTTTCTTTTTAGAAGAGGAAAGCACGTATTGAAATGAAATGAAAGCGTTGAAAAAAATTATATTTATCGTTTGTATCAACAGTATTATAAACCGCGTCCCATGACTCTCGCATCAAGTAATCAATGAATAATTTTATCTTAACTTTTAGTAAATAATTTACTCATACGTGTATTATTTATTGTGTCAGTGTTCGCATTTCTTATAATTGTCATGGTGGAAATAAGAAATAATTATAAGATATAAGATATGAATAAGAAATAATATAAAGATATAAATAAGAAATATAAAGATATAAATAAGAAATAATTATTTCCATGGGGCTGACCATGCCGCGTGAAAGCGAGACTTCGCCGGAGGCAATCGATTTTTATTTCCAAAATTGTACATATACGAGAAAGTAATCAACGTAGTATGGTGAATGATATGTAATGCGGTGGCAAAAACCAGCGATTTTTCGGCAGAAAAACTCGTATTGTGGGACTCTTATACAAAATGGATAAATCTTGTTCCAATATGTAACAAATTACTTCCTCTAACACTTTGTGCTGCCAGAATCCACGATTTGTCAGTTAACATTATAAACACATCGCCTCTATAGATGTCATCATGCATAAAGAATCATGTGAGAGGTAGGAATGCAAAAGGAACCACTCCACACAGGAACAGGAAGACCTCAACATGGGTCAAACATCAGCATCCCAACCTTTTATGTGGAGATCTCTGGACAGCCATGAGCATTCAAATTTCCATGTATATATTCCATGGCAGGCCTTTATGTGGGTTGTGTGGGTTGGGGAGGTGGGTGCTATTCCTTACTTCCACCAAATACAGTAATTATATCAATGGAAGGGGATGATGTGAATGAAACGGTACACATGTGATGCAGAAAACTAAAAGAGACCATATGTTGCAAAATTTCAAAATTGAGTTATTTATGCCAAATTCTAAACAATTAAATTCATAACAATTTAGTGTTAAAATCTTCAAAATATGTGAAAATTTGGTGGTTATGGTAGTTTCAATTAACATGATTGGAAAACAAGGTTTTAAGAAAAACTTGTTTAAACTTTCGTAATTTAAAAAATCATAATATTTTCAAAAATTAACTTACGTAATTAAAAAAATAACATATTTAATACAAGAAATTAGCTTACAAATATTTTTTGGAATATACTTTACAAAACTAAATACAATGAGAAAAGAACTAACATATTTTGGTTTCTTCCATATCATTCAAAAATTTGATTCCCGACAAATGGTCCTTTTTAGTTTTCCACATCACATATTTTGGCTAAAATGATGTTAAACAATTCTTCAAAGTTGGTCATGGCAATAATCTTAAGTGTAAACTGTAAAAGAATGAAAAGGGCATTTACTATCATATACATTAAATATAAAATAAAAATCCAACAAAACTTCCAATTTTATTCCTTGTCAATAGCTCTGAACAATGTTTTTGACAGTATGAACAACTGTAAAGAAAAACTTCAACAACAATGGCATACATAGACATTATTTTTATATTAATGTTAATAAAATGTTACTTAATACTGCTCCTACAGTCAAAAATATCATTAAAGACATGCAGGTCAAGACTACTGTCACCACGTCTAGCTTAGAATAATGTCCTGTCTTTTGACATTAAGTTAGACATAGTAACACTGAATGTTTTCTGAAGTATTATGTATCAGAAACCAGTTTAAAAAACACTGTAGCATTTTATCAACCCAGCTTCTTTTAATACACATAAGCATACAATGAAATTCGGGAATAAAAATAATAATTGCGCATGTGCGCATGTACACACACACACACATACCTTCAGAATGTAAGTATATATTTATGTATGTACATGTGTTTGTGTGTGTGTGTATAAATATATGTGTGTATATGTGACACGCATATATGTAAATCTGGAAACATCCACATACAGGACACATCTTTGGTCAATTGCAACCCAATACAACTCTGAATGAGTAGCCTTCAGCTGCAGCTCACGTGTCCAGGAAATCTCCCCTGCAGAGAAGTGCTGACCAGGTAGCCATACCGCAAGGACCTAAGGGTTGCTGGTTTGAATCCAGCATAAGGCATTGATATTGTAAAAGTACTGTGGAAGTCAAATGCAAACCACATTTAGCATTATTTTATAATAATTATTTTTAACTTCAAATCATTGGCCAGGTTACTGAATCCTCCGACTTCCAGGTTCAGGAATCAGAATATGGATAATATTAAGAACTATCTTTTGCACGTTTTTATACACATTCAATATTGACATTAAAAATAATACAAGAATATCAAATATGACATCAGTACCTATAGCATATTCAACAATACCTTAGAAAAGCAATTAAATGTTTAGAATTAAGATGAGGCTTTACACACAAAGGTTTTATCTTACTGCTCTCAAGAAAACCATTTTTGGTATCTACGAATCAAATAATTTTCAGAAACTCCTAATGCTTCACAGAAGTACTACTCACTGAACTTTTATTCACAATACCATGGCCAACTTTGCAATCAAGCAATAACTAGAATATCCAATAACAATTCTGGTAAAATGATTACCTGTACAAAAACATTTCAAAACTCAAATCAACACAGCATACAAATCTTCAACAAAAATTTAAAAAATGTTATCAGACTTGTGTCACTGCCGCCTTCTTTGTAAGCACATTTCCAATGCAGCAGACATAAAATAAATAACAAGATATTACAAGTAAAAACAAAACTTCACATGTGAAGATGAATAAAAATTCTTTCAATATCTATATTTTAATGCTGTTGTATCTCTTCTCTGGTTGCACATTTAATGAACACACTAACTAGGAAACAGAGCACAGATGTGCCAACAATCACAACAGCAGATGGATTTATGTATTCTTTTAATATTCACTAATAATATGAAAAGGCACCCCTATCCTTGGTCACTGATATTCCTTCAATACACCTTTACCCATGAAGAAAAATCTCTAATATCTACAACATTTTGCTGATTATTTCCTATTCTAAGCTTTAAATGTATATAAAAGTACTGTAATTTTCCTTGGTATGAGTGCAAGTTGATTTTGCAAAAGATGCAACTTGCAAGAAAGTGGTAAACAGGCAATAAAAAATTTGAAACTTGCACTTAATTCTTCAATACACTTAACAGTGACATAACAGATATACACATCAATGTGCACCCTTCCCATTCACACATTCTAATCTCTCTCGCTTTCTCCCTTTCAAAAATGCAAATACACATTTTTTTTCTCAATCACTCAGAAATGCACAGGGAACGAAGTAACATGTGAAGTAGAAGACTTGCTCCATTGTTCAGCTAGCCTCAGCCATAATATTGGAGTCAGTACAGCAGACACATTTAGAAGTTGGGTGCAGCTCTAGTGGGTGTGGTGGGTGGTACAAGATCCATTGTTTTGCAAACCCAACCAGCAATATCAACATTTTCAGATTCTGCTCTTCGAACCCATTCATGATTCTGTTATGGACACACAATAATGAGCATTATTCAATATAGAGGTACAAGTTCAACAACTACTATAAATTGTATCATGAAATTAAAAATGAAATACTTTATAGAACAACTAACAAATAGTTATTTTTATAATTTTTGTGTGAAATTCTGATTTTTGCACAACTCAAGATTCAGTTGATATTTTTTATAAAGACCAGTAGGTGGAGATAAAAGACCAATTGAAATCATGCAAACCAATCATTAAAGCAAACTCACAAAATATAAACACCATTTTCTTTAAATGCTTGTATGATGAATTGAAGATGATGAATAAAAAATACTTATATTATGAATTGTTTTTGGTTTCATTTTAGTCTATGTAGTTTCATTTGAAATCCAGTTCACAATGGGTTGTTTGTTGCATTTTTTCTCCGATGCAAAACAACAACTACTGACTCTCATTCTGGTGGGATGCAATACTAGGGACCATCCTGACATATGCCTTAAGTGATTGAGTAAACCCAAGAAAAATCTCAATTAGGATGGCGGCTTAAGGCCGAACATTGAGAACAAGATATATTAAAATTGAGAGTGAAAAATAAAAGGTAAGGGGAAGAAAAGAACTGATGTAGATGAACAAGAGGAGAAAACAAAGAGATGATAATAAATAGGATATGAGGAGATCAGAAGGGAACACATAGTTCATATTATAGCTTTACAATTACATTAATCCCGTCTCTTATTTCTAATGGAGAGGTCCTTTTTTCTGGCAGAAATACTGAGCCATTTAACAAAACTAATGTATCATTTGAAAGGTATTTGCATGAGCTATGGTATAGAATGGCTGAAATTGTGTTTAATTTTTTAATGTCCTAATCTACAAAATGAGACATTTTTAGACATTTTTTTTTCAAGCCTAGAGTATAGAGAATAGGCAGCTAAGAACAAGCAACTATTGGATAACAATCTTTATTCAGACATCTATATTTGGCCAACATCTAAAACATAAAATGCATTAAATTTTATAATAATTTATTGATGTGAACAAATTGATTTGTAATATTTTACTAAAGAGTATGTACTAATACAGTCCACTCCGGTTTTAGCAAACTTGGATATAGTGAACCCTTGATTGTAGTGAATTTAAATCACTGGTCCCGTTTCACATACTTTACAAATAAGAACACAAAGATTCAGTTAGAGTGAAACAGAACCTCAGTTATAGGAGATACAACACCCTGGATCCTTCCTGGAAAAGAATATATCGCCTCACTGCCACAAGTTCAAACACTACGCGGCTTGAAAAAGATACTGGCCAAAGGTCATAATCAAATAAGTCAAAGGTCATAATCAAATAAGGTGAAGGTAGCGGACCTCCAGATGACCTCATGTGATTTGCTTTCACTGTGCAAAGAACAGCCATGTCCTGCATGGGCTAGAACTGGCATGTGATTGCTTCAGTTATGTTACTTCAGAATGTTACTTGATATTCTATGGGACAAAGCGCGTTGTGTTCTACATTGGTGACAGGAAGCGCACGACTGCCACAGCCTGGTGATACCCGCCATGTCGCAAGGAAAAAAAGCTATCAGTTTCATTAGCCACACCATCCTGCTACTGAAAGTATCTTGTGTGTTATTAGGTGAGTAAAAGGGCCTTTGAAGAGTGGGACTTCCAACAGTGCAAGAGTTATTGATGGGTGTCAAGCCTGCATTACAATACCTAGAGACAGTGGTCAATGCAGAATCAAGTATAGGGAAAGCACAAACTCTGGAGAAGGATCTAGAGAAATTACTGATGAAAAAGTATGAAGCAAACAATTGAAAGTAATTGATTTTTTAAGGACAAATAAAGATATTGAAATTTTCAGTTCATGTTGTTAATGTATTTTGCTGTATCTCACTTGTATAAAATCAATGACTGTGGAGAAATTCTATTTAATTTTGACATCATTGGATGTAGTGGCCACTAAAAATGTTAGTGGCCAGTAGTTCACTATAACCAGAGTCAAATGTATCCTTAATGAAAGTATTTAAAATTCTACTTTGAGGATCTTCCTGTTGGATATAAATGTAAAAATATCTGAAATTTATTGCCGATGTTTTGGCAATTTATTCAGTCCTCCAGGTCTCCTACTTTAAGCCCAATTGCTTTGACCACTAAGGAACCAATTATATTTGAGTAATTCAGCTTTGTTCATTTTTATTTTTAAACTAATAAAATCTACAGTGGCACATTAATAAAATCTACAGGAGAACTGAAGTCCTATGAGCCTCCCCCTGCCCTATTGCACCACAGAAAATCTATAATTGTGATTTTGTGCCATTATTAGTTTGTAGAGAGGGGAGAGAAGCCCACTTATCCACCAGTTCGGGTGCCACTAATTGAAAATATTGTACTACATATAATTAATTATTGTGTTCCAGCTGATCCTACGTGCTCAAAACACCTTCTTTTTAAACTTAACATAATTATTCAAGAACAGTCAGTTCAAACAAATTATTCAAGGTAGGTCTAAAAATTATAGTATTTCCTTTGATGAGCACAAATATGCAAAATTTTCTTACAGATTCTGCTGGTTGTGTTTTCCCCCCTCCTTTTTCCAAAATAATGCTAGGGGAGGGTCTGAACTTAACTATTGTTAATTAAACATATATTAATGATTGAAATTAATGCCCCTTGACATATTTTCCGGATCCGCCCCTGATTTTATTAACTCAAAATACATCAATATGCAACAATTATCTGTAATTTCTTGAACAATCAAATACAAAATTAACAGTATATTTTATGCTAATAAAAAGTTATATTA
Organism: Teleogryllus occipitalis; assembly: GCA_011170035.1. Taxonomy (NCBI): domain Eukaryota; kingdom Metazoa; phylum Arthropoda; class Insecta; order Orthoptera; family Gryllidae; genus Teleogryllus; species Teleogryllus occipitalis. Next base: position 28,427 of record BLKR01003071.1, on the reverse strand, counting down.
CTTAATACATACCATTAATGTTTTCAAATCTGCTCTTTCAGCAGGATTCTTTTTCAAGCAACTGTCAACAAAATCCTTAAAAGAATCTGTAAATATTCCTGCAGGCAGTTTGGGAGGTGGTTCATTGACTATATAGTCAAGAAGTTCAAATATAGCCATGGGTCGTGGACCATTAGAGCCTCCTGACTGGTAATTACCTACAAAAAATGGTTTTGTAGATTAGATAATTTATAAGTTTATTTCATGTTTAATAATAATAATAATAATAATAATAATAATAATAATAATAATAATAATAATAATAATAATAATAATAATAATAAATTTAAAAAAAATACACAACACCCAAACACACATGTGGTTTCTTTTTTTAACACATAATTGATCAAAATTCTAAGAAAAAGAATAGAAAAATATGAAAAACTAACCAAAGAAATAATTTGGATTGAGTTAGAACTTAATAAGACATGAGGGTTGCATTTTTTAAAAATTGTTAATATTTATTATTTTAAGGTTAGTAAGAAATTCATATTTTAATATTTAACGTTATTTAATGTTAAAATCCCTGAAAGACATTCTTGTCGAACAGGCAGAAATAAAGAAAAGTTGCCTGATTACCGCCATGCCTGATGAATCTAACACATTTTTAGCAGTGTTCATGAGGCAAGAGGCAAGGGCAAGGGCAAGGGCAAGGGCAAGGGCAAGGGCAAGGGCAAGGGCAAGGGCAAGGGCAAGGGCAAGGGCAAGAGGCAAGAGGCAAGAAGCAAAAGCCAAGAGCAGTTCTCCGTGGGAGAAATGCTCGAGAATATCACAGGGAATTGGTACAAGCTGTTGGGAATAAGGGGAGTAGCAAGTTAGGCAGGAGTTTAGGCAAGGACGAATAACAAAATAAGTGATAACCCGTGAGCGCAAGGACTGATGTGGCATGTGCGGTAATTGAGAACAAGCCTAGGGGCCTGAGGGTCTTTGGAATAGGTATGTAATGCTCTTGAAATGTTCTGAACTCGTATACGCTAAAATGCTTTGGAACATGAAACCAATACAGTCATTTTCCACCAGTGCTTGTATTCTCTCAAAGAGCCAAGATTTGCGCTTCAATCCTCGTATATTTTTTTTTCAAAATATCCAATTGAGTTTCAAATTTATAAATTATATGAAATATTTATGAACTTATCTCATCCTGTACTTTTCTTCCATATCTAAAATTGCCTCTTTAGTTCTATTTTTATTTTATTACACTGTGGTACATGACAAAACATATTCATGGTAAAAACATTGTATGAACATATTACAATGTACAGAACGTATTCTCTCTTTTCTTTCTCTCTCGTTTCCAACATGTATTGGTTATTTAAGGCTGGGGGTATTCAAATTACTTGTGCGAATAAAGAAGTACCACTTGTTTCAGCAAATAACAGAGTGTGAATCATTTAACAAGGCAAATAATTCATCACAATCATTTTCAAGCATTTTATAGAGAAACCACGATGAAAGAGTGAATCTATTCAACCTAGTAACTCGAGTATTAGAGCTCCAGTGCGGAACTAGTTTGAACACAGATTGACTGCCTTTAACAGTCACACTAATTTAAATAGAAATTTGCTAACTTTAAATAGAAATTTTCCTGTTCATTCATTAAGTAGACCAGCTCACTCGAACATTAAAACATCTTCCAAATCAATTGCATCAATTTCAACAATGCTGTTGCATTTTTCCCATGCCCCTCCTCTACAATCCAAAACAAAGTTGCCTCCACGATCCTAATTGAAGTTCCCCTTTCTTCTTAAAACAATTAATTTTGTCCTCTTATGACTCATTGGTATCTGTGGCCATACCTCACACAATTTGAAAAATTTCCAATTACTTAAACTCAGATTTTATCCAGGATTGCTGAATGCAGGAAAGTTTCAGTTTCCATGGTTGTGGCATCATGCACATGGCCCTCGCTACTATTGACATCTTACCATTGTAATTACGACAAATACAGTAATTACAAATATTAAGGTATTTCGTCATCATCATTTATTTCAAGGTGGGTATTCATTATTTTCTAGTATTTACCATGAAGTGGAGACTGGGGAAGAGAGCCATCAATGTGATCTGAGCGCTGAGACCCAAAAATGGCAGCCAGTGTCTTCGCATCAGGAGGAGGGATGGGGTACATTCCAATGGCCATTTCAACCAGCGAAAGACCCAGAGACCAAATGTCACTCTGAACGGAGTAATGGGTCCCTTGTAATCTTTCAGGCTGAAAACAAATCAGACAAAATAATGATAAAATATATTTCTCATCCGCATTACCAAAACCTTTCAATTAAAAACATTGTATTACAAACTATTAATATATATATTTAAAAAAATACTTACCGACATGTAACTTCTAGTACCAACAAAAGAATTTGCCATGGAATCTATCAGCTGACCAGACACTCCAAAATCACATATTTTAATTTCACCTGCACTATTCACCAAAATATTGCTTGGTTTAACATCCCTATGCATGATGGCATGTTTATCTCGCAAGTAGCTAAGTCCTTTCAGCACCTTCAAAAAAAACATCGTTATCAACGCACTGCATTAAAAGAGATAGTAATGTCAAGTTTTCATTATCACAAACATATTAATTCATTTAAATTAATTTTGTAACAATCACTAAAGCATATGTACACGTTGTTACTTTCAGTTAATGGCACATTTTTTACTTCACAATAAAAAATTATATAGGAATCTGTTTGAATAAAGGAAAATTGCAGTATGAAGTACAATCTGGAGTAGATTTCCAAGATTAAGTGATATGCCGATCACATTCATGATGAAATGGAGGAAACTATATAAGGACGACACACTGATTGATACAAAGTTCTGTAACACTCAATATTATACATCTCATGATTTTGACAGAATGCTGTCATTCCTTCATCATACTGTCTGCGGATTCCTGATGACAAAAACGTGTTGTTGTTTTTTGTTTTTTATTTTTTTAAATTTTGTTTTTGTTGTTTGTTTTGTTTTCCAAAATGTCTCTCCGAATAATTCTAGGGCCTACACTGCAGGCACAATTTTATTCAAAATGGATATTCTCCGACCAATCTGACTAAACTTGTGGCCTTGTGAATTTGAAATGCATTCTCTAATTTTGGGGGCCTCTTTACAAGAAGCTCACATTACATTTCCAAAATTTTTTCAAAAACTCTTCTATATAAGATAGAACATTCCCATTAGCAATAAAAAATTAAAAAATTAAAGTCCAAAATTTTCAAGAGATGAAAATTATTTAAAAAATGTACATGGATGGCATGAGATAAAATAAAGATAAAATATTCTTTACATGTTTAAACATCAATACATTTCAATACATAAATTTCAAGAATTGAATGATATTATACATTTAAAACAATGAAAATAAGCACCAATGGTAAACCCGTGTCACATCAGCATTCCACAAATTCTTGAACAATTCTTGAAACAATGTTTTCTAAACATTCACCTATTGTTGTTCTATTTTAGTAGAACACAAATCAATTGGTGTACCTACAACAAAATCTTACTCGCTCAGAACAAGACAATGGTGTTTAGACAGTATGTATCCTACATAGTAACCTTTTCGCTCAAAACCCAATCATATCTGTGCCGCGGTGTCCGCAAAGTACACCATTGAAATACTTTTGTCATTCATGGTCAACAGTGCTGTGGGCCGCTTGATCTGCCTCACTTGCACATGAGCTGTCAATAGAATTGTTGCGTTGAAGAGCCCTGTGAACCCTGGAGATTTGGACAGTTTCCGAGAAGGTTGATGGGTAAGGAAATGCACGAGACTCTTCGTCATCAAATCAAATGACAAATAGAAGTAAACCTCTTAATTTTAAATTTTTAGGGGATGTGGCATAATTACTTTCTATAATGAGCCATAAAAAAATAACAAATTCCTGACTTTGATCAAAATTCCCTGATTTTTCTTCAACTTTTTCCAGTTTTCCAGAAAGTGGCTACCCTTCATTGTGATGTGTTTATCTGGCAGAAGTGGACTAAAAAGGTGTTGCCTGTAAATCAATAAAATAAAATGTTGCAAAATTCATGTGTTAATTAATATGTTTACCAAATTGGAATCACACTGCAAAATTTAAATTTTGTTTTATGTTACAAGTGAATGCATAACGGAAGTTATTTAGTTTTATTAAATGTTAATAAGTGTCACAAAAAATTGCTACTATGCATTTCATTTTATATTAAATGTATTATTAACTCACAGCAGATGTAATAGTGCAAAGAATAGATTCAGGAATCCTTCCAGCTTTTTTGAGGATGAGGTCCAGGGAGCCTCCATCCATGTACTCCATGCAGATGCTGATTTCTCCATCACTGTCAATCAAATGTACACGTCATAACAATAACACAGACCGTTGTAATTGGTATCATGAAATCTTGTCCAATGGCATACTCTACAACTAGAAATTGTTAAAACATTTTTTCTATCTCACATTCAAGTTAATTTGAGTAATTTTAAAAATTGTTGTTTTTTTCCAAACATAAAATCCCATACATTTTACAAGTCCAGCGAAAGACACAATTCAAAACAGTAACGATGTAATAAAAGCGAATTCTTTCTTTCATTTCTAAACACCATAACGTATCTCAAGACTTCCTTATCTACTTTAAAAAATACAAATCATTGTTAAGAAAAGTCATAAGGCAGGCTAAAATCATGAAACACGATCAGGATATTTTGAACTCAAACAACAAAACAAAAGCAATGTGGAATGTAATAAAAAATACGACCAAATCAATAGAAACCCTGTAGAGAATGTTGTTTTAAAATATAACGATATAAATGTGAACGATCCGGCAACAGTGGCTAGTCTCTTTAACCAATATTTTTCGAGAATTGCTGCAGATCTCACTAAGGGTCTTCAGCCACAAAATTCAATAACAGACAGTTCACCCAAAATTTAAGACACAATGTTCGTTTCTGAAACTTCTTCCTATGAAATTCTCAAAATAATTGGTAAACTAAAAAATAAATATTCATCCGGTTTAGATGAATTCCCAGATTCTTTGTTAAAGACTTGTGCGTATGGCAGTATACACCCATTAACTCACATATTTAGTTCATCGTTATGCACCGGAACGTTTCGAGATATTTTCAAAACAGCTAAAACTCCGCTCTTCAAAAAAAAAAAAATCAAAATTATTGACCCATTTATCTCCTATCAGTTTTTTCAAAAATATAAGACAGACGTTTTTACGTACGAACGGAAACCTTTCTCAGTAAACACAACGCGCTTTCAGATTGCCAACATGGATTTAGAAAATCAAACTCAACGGAAACAGCTATGTTTTCTTTTCTTAAAGATGCCGCCTCATCATTGGATCAAAATGAGGCACCTATTGGATTATTTTTAGATCTCTCAAAAGCTTTAGATGTCATTGATCATGACATTTTACTTTCAAAATTACCTTCACATGGAATCCGTGGTATTGCTCTAGATTGGTTATGTTCGTACCTTAAACAACGATCTCAGAGAGAAGAAATACCTTACTGGAATGATGGAACATTACGTACGTACCTTTCCGACTCTTTGCCCATTGCACGTGGACTTTCTCAAGGATCAATTTTAGGCCCTATTCTGTTCCTACTTTACATAAACGATATGCCCTCAACTATTTGAAATGGAAGAACAGTTCTCTTAACGGATGATAGGAACATCCTTTGCAATAAAGAAACCGTAAATAGTACAATATCAGATGTTTCAAATTGGTTCCGAAATAACAAATTAATAGTAAATGAAAAGGAAACGCTTTTTAATGCACTTTTCCATTTCAAATAAACCATTTTGTGCTCCATTGAAAATGAACAGTGTACCATTGACTGATGTTAAGGCAAGAAAATTTTTTGGTCTCTCAATTCAGTCAAACCTTAAATGGAACATCCATTTAAATGAATTGAATACAAAATTAAGTTCATTATGCTACGCGTTCAGAATTCTTTCAAATTCAGTCAGCCTTCATACTTCTCATTGTGTATATTTTGCGAATGTTCATTCCCGCCTGAGATATGGCATAATATTCTGGGGAAATACATCTTATAGCTCCCAGACTTTTAGATTACAAAAAAGAATTGTACGAATAATAACCAAATCCCACCCACGTGATTCTTGTAAGCCTCTCTTCATTAATCTAGGAATTTTACCATTACCTTGTGTGTTGATTTACGAATCAGTGGTTTTTGTCAAAAATGACTTGCTTAAGTGCGGGAATATATTTTTAGAAAACGCTGATGTCTATTACTATCACACTCGACGTAGACATCATATTCATCAGGTGACAGTATCAACAGCTCATTACAAAAAATTCACATACAATACATGTACATTATTTTACAACACTTTGCCAGATGACATTAAACGATTAAATTCGATAGAAAAGTTTAAATCCAAAGTGAAAACGTTTCTGCTGTATATCTGTTTTTATACAATTAGAGACTATACTGAGCATCACAAGGAAAGTAACATTAATTTTAAGAGTGATATTTAATGTATTATTTACCATTGTACTGTATAATTCTAAATAATATGTAATAAGTATTGTATCGCAGCTTCTGGGTCAATGACCCCAATCTCGATCAGGTTTTTCGTCCAGTTTCCCTGATCCATTGAGCAAATGCTCAGATGGCCCCTTGTTTGCTTCTGGACATAAATGTAACTTCATTATCTGTGCATGTCTTCTAAAATTCAGTGGGAAATACAATTATTCAAATTATCGTTTCCATGTTGTCGTGGCAGGAAGTATTATTTCGATGGACAACATGGATAAGAGCCCAAAATTAATTGCTTATTTATCCTTGAAAATAGATTTTATTACATGGGAGTTTTTTTGTTTGTTTTTTCCTGTTGTCTCTTTCATCATTTAAAATTCAAGTAGTATATGACAGTGTAGGGATCACTGAATTTTGAAAATGTGCACACAATTCACTTCTCCCCACAGCACGTCATATGCAGTTTTAACGGTTTTTTGACGTAAAATAAATAAATAAATAAATAAATAAATAAACGATAGTTGTTGTTCATTTTGATGCTGACTGGTAAGCATACAGAAACATCAATTTATCCACAGTACGAGTTTTTTCGTCTGTATCCCAGAATTGGATTTTGAAAGGCCACGACACACTCATGCATATTTTGTTGTATTTTCTCAACCATAGAAAAAACTTACTTGAATGCTGGACAGTAATAACCAACAAAATGTAAAGACATCATCCACACGGGTCTGGTTTTTTAATCTTGCCCTAATTTCATAAGATATAAGGGCACCCAAAAACAATGAATTATTGACAGAAAAACTTTTATTGCCAGGCCCTGATAACGAAAAAGTGGATAAATATTGTTCTTATGCATAATAAAATACTTTCTCTAACTCTCTGTTGTGTAATCAGAATCCATAGTCGTTTGGATGTATAAATCGCATAAATGCCTGTATGTTAAGCTTTAACTCGAAACTTAAGAGTAATATTCGTAAATTATATAAGCGACAACTATACAGGGTTATTACAAACAATTAGAGTGACTTCACAGATTTGCTGTGGCAATATTGTTTGACATATAGTCACAAGGCTTTAGACACAGAACTCAAAAAGTCTTCTTTTCCATATTACAAGTGCTCCATATGTGTCTTCCCTGATTCTGCAAATTTCGATTATGATATCTGCAGAAGTTCATCAATATCACAATCAATCAATCGATAATCAAGTTCGTTCCACATCGGTGCAGCATGATCCTATCAGTCTGTTCAAAGGAACTTCTGATGCGAGTTCGCAGTTCTGGTCGGTTTACTGGTAGGGGAGGTGTAAACACTCGCATTGTAGAGGAGGCGTAAGCATCGCATGTGGTTAGGTTGGGAGAGTGTGGAGGCCGTGGTAGTAATTGCTCATCCCCATCACAACCAATCCATCAGTTTCACAATCGCTTGATTCAAAATTCATGAACATTGTCATGGAACTGGCATGGAGACCCATCGTGTTGGTAGACGAAGTCCACACTGTCAGTCTCCAGCTGTGGCAGGAGACAATTTTCCAGCATGTCCAGATACTTGTCCTGTAACGGTCTCTCGTAGAAGAAACTAGTGGTGCTACAGAATGGCACAGACTTTCTTGTATTAGCTTTCCATTTTCTTTTGTCTGGGCTAGCTATTCGGACTTGCCACATCTATTGATGCCAAAATTTTTTTGACATTTTCTCAATTTTTCAGTTTCCTATTAGTAGAACCAAAATATTTTAAGAATATTAAAGAAGAGTAAAACCTCGTCCAAATTGGCAATTTTCATTGATACATTAGGAACATTTTTTTAAAAAATGGTGTTTAAGCATTACTGTAAATGCAAAATTTGAAGCTTTTTTTCACAGTAAATTTTTGAGTTCTCGAAAAACTTTACTGGAAGTAATTTGAAGCACAGACACATTAGTGTTTACAAATCGCTGGAAATGTCCATATTAACAGCATGAGAGATATTGAAAAGAATTACATTTGTGTAATTTTTGAAAAAACAAAAGAATACACCAAAAGGAACTTTACATCATATTAAACAGTGCCATTACCACTATCTGTTGGAATAGATTGAAGAAAAGATTTGGGGCCATTTTTCAGAAATGGTGTTTGAGCGTTTCTCAAAATGTGGAATTTTTTCATTTTAACAAAAACCTGTTAAGTTTTCGAGAAATTTTATTTGACATTATTTAAAGCACATGTATACATAAATACAATAATGTGAAGAAATCGCCTGTAATTAAATATTACCAGTGCGAGAGAGGTAAAAAAAATATTTTTTTGTAATTTTTGAAAAAACAAAAGAATAGAGCAATCTGGCGTTTATGTCATCTTATACTGTACATTTATCACTATCCCTGCCAAAAGTTCTGAAAATCTTGTTTTTGTTATTTTTTAAAGCGCAGTATTAGCGCGAAAGTGCACGTATTTTGCGCGCAAAAACGCGCGAAAACTACTAAAAATTTCAAAAAAATATGCATTCAAATTTTTGCAATTTCGAAAATTCAGAGTTAACAGTGAAAATCGGATCTACGCCTTCTTGATTAGCGCAATTTAATTTATTCTTACAAAAAAAATTAAAGAAAAAATTGGAAATTTTCGAGAAAAGTTTGAAAATGTTTCAGAGGCTACATGTTAGGTACCCTCACCCCCCCCCCCAAAAAAACACTTTTTCGGTACCAGGGGACCCCAAAACGTGTATTTCCGTTGAAATCTCGAAATCGATTTTCCGCAGTATTACATAACTTTAAACTACATATATTAGTCCGTATATACATACGTATACGAGAAAGTAAAAAAGGCCGTAATCTTTAAACTGTGAGACTGCACAGAAGACACTAACTCTCCGAGTATTTCGAAAGTACTGTACAATAGCGTGAGGATTCTAAGACCCCCGATTGGAACACCATTCACAGTGCCTTCACACAAAAAAATGTCTCACTGAAGATGAGTTTCGCACAAAAGCCGTTCTCTTCAATAAGTTGCGGTAACTGGGAAGAAAATCCAAAGTGTCTGACTTAGTCATCGAATGCCAGGGCTTGCGAGAACTGTACGCGGTACGGCTTCTGTTTCAATCATTTTCGTAAGATCTTCCAAACGGTCGATTGTAAAATGTTCAGTTCTCTGTTTGCTCTTGTTCATCAACTTCCGTGGGCTACGTGTGAAACGTCCGCATGCGGTCAACTGTTTCTTCAGTTACAGAATGTTGATTTCCCCTCACAGAGGCCCCCAGAAGCTTGAAATTGAATTTTTCAATATGGTTGTTGAATTTGCCGGCAATGTCCCAAATAATGTAGTTCTAGTGTATTTATACAATCGCTTCATCATTTGTAATAAACTTGTACACGCTGTCTCTGACACATCCAACAGGAAGCTTCCTCGATTCGCAACAGGGAAAATCCGCGTCACTTTGACGCTCCATGTGGTCTGTGCACGGACACTGACCTTGCCGCAAAACACTCGTTTGAACTGGGCCTGATACTTCTTTGTGTCTCCGGAAACATAAATATTGTTTCTCAGAGATGACATTTGTGTGTAAAATGCAATGAAGTAGCACATCTGTGATTTTCTGTCAACAGCATCTATCTATATATTTAAAAAGGTATTCTGCTATGGCTTCGTTTAGAGCTTCTACTGAAGCGATTGTTGTATTTTTTTCCTTTAAATGAAAGAATATGATTCCTAGATGTGTTATCCAATATTGTTTGTGTTAATTCACCAACACTTGCGGTGTAAATTAATTAATTGAATCATTCTTAAACAGTAAGTTTATCAATAGTCAATGTCGATGTGAGTCCACGTTGCTTCATGGTGCGCTGCTTGATGTTTTGTTTTGATTGTTGAGATTTGTATACAATTCGTCAAGGTTTTGTTTCAGTGTAATAATTGCATTGTGGTGTTGACAGTTTGCATGTATTTGCTTCTGTGGTGTATTTTGAAGAAAACATTCGGACAGTGGGTTTTGCTCGGTTGTACTTAAGTAGTGAAGCTGTTTATAGGTTATGTCGAATTCCGAATCATGATCCACGAGAAATTCTGCAAACAAGTTTACTCTGTGTTGCTTAAATGGGAAAATAAGTAACCCTTCGAGCAATATGTCAGAAGAAATCAAATAGTTGTTTATAGGAGATGACACATCAACAAATTTTAGAAATAATATCCTTCAGTATAATAGTGCTATATCTTTTGTTCCGATATTGCATTGCCACCTGGTCATGGGCCATACGTGTTCAAAATTTTGGGAACTCCACATCACAGAATATCTTCGTTATACCCTGAAGATCCAAACAATGCAACATATTGTGAACATTAGTCTGGGTACGTATTTTACATTTATCTCAGATCTCACCGTCAAATTTTGACGGGTTCTCACTAGTATATTTAAAAAAATAAGGTATTCTGACATGGCTTCGTTTAGAGCTTCTACTGGACCGATTGTAGTATTTTTTTCCTTTAAATGAGATAACGTGATCTCTAGATGTGTTATCAGATACTGTTAGTGTTGATTCACCAACATTTACGGTGTAAATTAATTAATTAATTAATTAATTAATTAAATCATTCTTTAATAGTACGCTTATCAATAGTCAATTGTTTTCTTCCAAAACTGCTTCATGGTGGCGCTGCTTGATGTTTTGTTTTGATTGTTGAGATTTATTTACAATTCGTCGAGGTTTTGTTTCAGTGTAATAATTGCATTGTGGCGTTGATAGTTGGCATGTATTTGCTTTTGTGGTGTGTTTTGTAGAGAACATTCGGACAGTGGGTTTTGCTCGGTTGTACTTAAGTAGTGAAGTTGTACACAGGCTATGTCTATCGTCGCTCACGCGCCCCAAAAGACGCAAACGTACATTAAGTGGACGAAGGGAAAGAGAAAGTGAGCGCAGAAGTCGTGTTAGTCAGGTCATTTCGTTCTCTGTTGGGTTATTGTCTATGAAATGTCAGTTTTGTTCTGCTTTGCACTTCCCATGCGAGAGAAATTCTGCAAACGAGTTTATTGTGTGTTGCTTAAATGGGAAAATAAGTTTACCTTCCAGCAATATGCCAGAAGAAATCAAAGTTGTTTATAGATGATGACAAATCAAAAAACTTTAGAAATAATTTTCGTCAGTATAATAGTGCTCTTTCTTTTGTGTCATTGGGTGCCGATATTGCATTGCCACCTGGTCATTGGCCATACATGTTCAAAATTTTGGAAACTCTACGTCACAAAATATCTTCGTTATACCCCGAAGATCCAAACAACGCAACATATTGTGAACATTAATCTGGGCACAGTATTTTACATTTAACTCAGATCTCACCGTCAAATTTTGACGGGTTCTCACTAGTACGTAAGTAAAATTGCGACAAATGATGGGGGGGGGGATTGAAATAATTTTGCTACCTTTCAAACCTATATTTTTTTGAATTATTAATTTCAAAGTAAAAACCTAATACTAATTGTCACCCACCAGATTAATGTACTTTAGAATTCATCTTAGAAATCAGATGACCTGTTGCAAGTTGCTGTTTAAAGCTGTTCTAAATGAATACCGACGAAATGAATATTGTATAAAGTGTTTTGGAGAGAGTGCATTATGAAGGGATAACTGATAATACTTTTGCAAAAGTTATAATAAATCCCATTTCTGAGAATTCATAGTTAATACTGTAAAATGCAGAGTGAAATGCCAGAAAATAAGTTGTAAAAATTAGTAGAGAATACTCACCTATAAAATGCACCGTAAAATCCAACAATATGAGCAAAATTACACTCGTGGAGGACTTTCAGTTCTCGGATTATTTGTTTCTTGATCGCAGGCTTTACTTCTAAATGGATGAGCTAAAGAACAAACAAATAATGGTAAACATTCAAAGAATAAATCTTAGTTTTACATTTATACATGTATATAACTAAAGGAAATGTTGTATGTCTGTCGCACATAGACGCAAAAACTACTCGATCAATTTCGCACTGTTTGTTCTTATTAGTATCGGCAGTACTTGAATTAATTGGGTTTGAATTAATCGGACATGTGGGTGCATAATTGACGATGACTCGCGTTTATGACTTCAGCGCCCCTGAACAGAAGCGCTAGGCAACCCGGCGCGCCGTCAAGTACTAAGCGGGGGATGGCTGCATATTCTGCCCCTGCGATTGTAAAATATCGGCCGGAATTTTAAAATCCGATATTGCTTGAACGTTATCTGGAACAAGTAAATCAAAGTCAGTGTCATAGCGAGGGAGATGGTCGCAAACTTGAGATCGTTTAAACAACAGGATACTTGACATCCATGTCCAAACCAGGACATAGAACAAATTCATACTCGCAAGAGTCTTTCAACTATTAGAATTGAAGGACTCGGAAGAAGAAGAAGAAGAAGGAGGAGGAGGAGGAGGACAAGAAGGGAGCTATCCCACAGCGAGCTCTGAAATATTGAGGGTTTGGCTAGAACTTTCACAAAATAAATCCGAAACCGTGGATCAGTAAAAACTCCCTGCGATACTTTTTTATACTATCAAGTCAACTTACGCCATACCGACTCACACTCTCGTACCAGTTCCAGTCTTTCCTCTTTTCGGCCTCCGCCTCGCCTCCCCCTCTCACCGTTACTTGCTCAGCGCTCCACCTTTCCATGCGCCTTTTTCGACCTCCGCCTCGCTTCCCCCTCTCACCATTACTTGCTCAGCGCTCCACCCTTCCATGCGCCTTTTTCGACCTCCGCCTCGCTTCCCCCTCTCACCGTTACTTGCTCAGCGCTCCACCCTTCCATGCGCCTTTTTCGGCATCCGTCTCGCTCCCCCTCTCACCGTTACTTGCTCAGCGCTCCACCTTTCCATGCGCCTTTTTCGGCCTCCGCTTCGTTTCCCCCTCTCACCATTACTTGCTCAGCGCTCCACCTTTCCATGCGCCTTTTTCACGTGGCGCGCTTTTTCTGCTCGCATGTATCAGACATTCTAATACCTTTCGAAATAAGTTTGCTCACTTCATTTTGGTAATAATAAAATAATTTAATTTCTCCATTGACCCATGTCCGTGACATCTTATCACATTTTTGGGATTTACAATTGTTGTTTCATCAACATTTGTTATGTCCTTCAAATATCCTCTCTTGCAAGAAAAATACTTAAGTCCAAAAAAAATATGCATTTTGAGAATTATAATTATCTAAAAAATTTAGAGAAATCACAAAACAGAATCTTTTTCATCACTCGAAAATTACTTGAATGTACAACATTCGTTAGCAAAGGGTAATCTCAACGCGCATTTTGGCCGGCATAAATTTTGATTTTTTAGAAATATAATGTTCTCCACTATTCCTCGCCTGCTTTCCAATATTGTCTTTCTACTTTTCCGGATAAATTTTCCTTTATTTGACGTTTTATGCACATGATGAGCATTCTCGTCTTCCGTAACCTCCTTAATCGCTGTAACAACAGTAGAGTCAGCCACATTAATTTACCACGATCGTATTTCTATTCGCTGGTTAACAGAGCTACTAATCAATGAGACAGAAGCTTGGATTCCTTTTGGGAATTTGTGTATTTAACGCCAAAAACAGCTAAAATGTGTGGGATAGCCCCTTATTTGACTGAAGTTTCTGCAAAGTTGATAAACAGACATTTTTGACACATGGTACACTTGCATGCAAGTCCATACTGGATTTAAAATGGCGTATTATACTAAAATAATATTTGAAGTTATATTTAATGCGAATAGCTCAATTTCACAAAAAAGTGAGTTATAGCCCCTTGTTAAGAAAGGGGTGAGGATAGGGTAAGGAAAAGGACAGAAAGATTGCCCGCGGTCCGTGGCCCGTTTGTTATGGTACTTCTCCGGCAACCGCCTCGTGTTTATCAGAAGCAAAAAAACACGGAAAACTACCGTTCAGAGCAGCCGGCCGCCAGAATTCACCTCCAGACAGCTGCTGAGTTTGACTTATGTCGAAAATCCTGCTTGGGGCTCGAACCCTAGGACTACCCGGTCAGAGGTACTGCAGTGACATTGTCTGATGCCCTGGGCAACCTATGTCGATGAGATCAAACCAATAATTTTCGAGCCTCTGCGCATGTGCAAACTCCAAAGCTACGCCAAAATGATAGCGGAAGGAAAACATTGTGTTGCCAGAATTAGCGAGTGTCACCACTTGACTTGTCACATACTAAACCAGTCACGTGATCATGAAAATGGAATGTTTTCAATTGTGACGGCAGAGTGAGCTGCTAACTCTATATTCTCAACATGTTGATGGCACCAGCTTCTATCCTCGTAAATATACTTTTATTTATTGAAAATGGAATAATTAAATAAGCAGGTCAGTGCTTGGTGTGCAACTCTATTCAAAACATGGAATGCGTATCGACAGGACGTGGCTTTATAGGAATTTATCGTTAGCAGCCCATACTGTCACCACAAACTGGAACTCTTCGATTTAGAAGGAAATGTGCACAAACACTCCACACGTCACATGCTACTATTCGCGTAGATGCCTCATAACGTTTCACAATTCACTATGTAGACTTAATATCGCCCGCCAGTGACCTTGCATGCTCCGCTCACTTCTCAACATGTGGAAGCGATAAGCTTCATCATGTTGTGCGAACAAGAGAGTTACTTCTTGGAGATTTCTATTAATAAAATAATAAAATAAACATTGTAATTTAGTAATGTTCTCGTAATTCGATAACTTGATCACAGTCTGATTTGTTAAACTATTCCTAGTTTCGTTGAACTAATTCTTCTAATCGTTAAATGTCTGCTACTAATAGAGCGCAAACACCCAGTTTATTATCAGCAGAATTATTCAGGATTTATTAACAGTCAGTGAATATTGTAGCATACAGTCTAGGATTACAACCCAAACCCCAGTTTGAGCACGGGCAGGATTGCCCCGGGCGCAGGAGGGCCCTAAAGTCTCTCTGATATATATATATATATATATATATATATATATATATATATATATATATACATATATATATATATATATATACATATATATATATACATATATATATATATATATACATATATATATATATATAATTTCTTTGAAACTAGTACCTTAATCAAATATGCACCTTACACAATAGTTCCGAAATTTGTAATTAAAAAACATGAGCATCACACACCTTTCTCGCCATGATAAGCCCACTAGACCGATGTCTGACTTTCATTACAACACCTCCATTTCCTGCCCCTAATTCTCCCAATTTTTCGAAGTCGTCATCACTAAGATCACCAACTTTCTCCTTCTGACAAAGAAAAAATTCCATCCGCTTTCGTTGTGTGTCGTCCATCTCCAATTCTTCGAGTCGCTCCTGCAGGACTTCAATGCTGGTTTTGCCCACCAGAGTACTTCTTCTGAAATCAGAAAAATGAAATAAAACATTAAACATTTCATGACAAGTAAAAAATGCGTTCAAATCTGAATTGTAATCAGGTTTAGCATTTTCAATTTTAAACGTCGCTACTGCTGTTGTTACTAGCTACATCGATTTTATACACATGATTGCCATAGTTGCAGTTCTAAAAGCACAATAATTCTTATTTTATATACAATAATGGCACACCAAATACATAGAAATAATGCTACATATTTTATTAATCCTAGCATCATGAAGGCCGTATGTGTGGGTGCGTGCGCGTGTGAGGTGTGTGCGTGTGTGAGGGGTGTGAGTGTGCGTGTGTCTGTGTGCGTGTGCGCGCGCGCGTGAGTGCGTGTGTGTGTGTGTGTGTGCGTGAGTGCGCGCGCGCGTGTGTGTGTATGTGTGTGTGTGTGTGTGTGTGTGTGTGTGCGCGCGCGCGCTCAAAGGCCTACCGATGTTTGTTTTTATAGCTTTTTATAGGAAGCAGAAAATCAGATATTGTTTATGATGTGCATTTTGTTCAAAATATGCTGCAATTTATCACAAGTGTTGGTTATAATTTGAGTTATTTCAGTGCCTTTGGCTGTGCATAAAAAAATTCGGGACTATTTCATCGAAAATCTATGACATTTTGGAAAAGCATTATGTACTAGCCTAAGTTTATATACAGCAATAATTAATATATTACTACGTTAAAAGTATACATCGGTCTTCACTTGGTACAAAATGTAATAGATTTTGTCGTAAAATACAGATATTGTTTGGAGAAAGACGATTTTTTTATACAGAGCCAGAAGTTGCATATTTTTTTGTTTACATGAATGCATGTGTATATTATTAGGTATATCGATAATATTTTACAACAATAATATTTTATATACAAAATAATATTTTATCAAATTAGCCACTAAAACATCAATAAAATTAAAATTTAAGCGGTGGGCTTCGGAGCCCTTGGTGATTCCTACCTCACCCCTTGATGAGGCAGGGTTCACCTTGGTATTGCTTTGGCCAAATGTTAACCACTCTTCAATACTGAAGAATACAATTATTTCTAAATTTCACTTCAGTTTTGTTTCCTTCATCATTCTCTGATGTAATAATATTATTTTATCCTGATAGGTCAGTTAATAACAAATCATGTTTTATTATCCTTAGCATTTGAAATATAACAAACTATTATCACAATAAACCAGTGGTGCTAAAATAGCACGTACTTTCTCGTCTTAGTAATGGTCATGTAATACTTTTTTTAACCACAATTTCTCTCCGAATTAACATATCTGTCTCTATTTTTTGTTAAACTCATTACAAATTTTAGAACATTCGGTGAGCAAACTAAATATTTTCAAACAAATATCAACACACATCTGACTATTATAATTGCTTTTCAAGCAAAACTATATATTTGAAAGAAATTAACACAAATTTAATTATAACAGCTTTTGAATAATGTCCCAACAATGAGACGTAATTCACAGAAATTCAGCAGCCGAGTCGCAGCGCGGAATTTTTATTTCATATATTTCAAATGGGTTTTAAAAACTTTCTCAAAGATTAATTTGTAAACGCATCACAAAAGCTCAAATGTACGAAACGAACTAAGAAATATAAAATATTATATACAAATTCTAATTTATGTAGCATCAAATTGCCTGCAACCGTATCTCATATTACGTTCACGAAGCGCAAGCTACTCGGAGCTGGTGACTATGATTAACGTCAAATGACACAAAAAATACTCATTCTCGAAAAAATTCAACATGACCTTATATGAAGATCTGTTTTTGATAAACACATTTCATTAAGAAAAAAGTTATCTTCACAATTGAAGTTGTAGGAATATTTTTTTTTTTTTTAATTTTTACTTTCTCGTATTCTTACATATATACGGGAGTAATATACGAAGTATAGAGAAAGTTATGTAATGCTGTGGAAAATCAATTTCGAGATTTCAACGGCAATAAACGCTTTGGGGTCCCCTCATACCAAAATAGTTTTTTTTTCAAAACATCCGTCCGTCCGTCCGTCCGTCCGTCCGTCCGTCCGTCCGTCCGTCCGTCTGTCTGTCCGTCTGTCTGTCCGTCTGTCTGTCTGTCCGGCCGTCT
Source organism: Teleogryllus occipitalis (assembly GCA_011170035.1). Taxonomy (NCBI): domain Eukaryota; kingdom Metazoa; phylum Arthropoda; class Insecta; order Orthoptera; family Gryllidae; genus Teleogryllus; species Teleogryllus occipitalis. Next base: position 10,430 of record BLKR01003071.1, on the reverse strand, counting down.
GTCCGTCCGTCTGTCTGTCCGTCTGTCTGTCCGTCCGTCTGTCCGTCCGTCTGTCCGTCCGTCTGTCCGTCCGTCCGTCTGTCTGTCCGTCCGTTTGCCTGTCCGTCTGTCTGTCCATCTGTCCGTCCGTCTGTCCGTCCGTCTGTCGAATGTGAACAAATCTAGCGCCTAAACCACACCAACGATCTTTTTCAAATTGAAGAAACCACTGTCCATCTGGCTCTAGTTGAAGCTTTGAAATTTTGAAAAACATTCTTTAAAATTTGAGGGTATTTTACATGAAGCCCCCCGAACATTTTCAAAATTTTCTCAAAAACGGCTCAATTTTTTAAAATTTCTTGTAAGAATAGAGTAAAATACAGTTATACAAATGGCGTAGGTCCCATTTTCACGGTTAATTCTGAGTTTTCGAAAATTGCAAAAGTTTGAATTTTTTGGGAGGTCTACAACTATAAAATTGAAAAGAGATTTTTTATTCAAATGAAATTTGTTACCTATAAATAGTTCTTTCATTAAGGTCATGTAGACTTTTTTGAAAATTTTAGTAGATTTTGTGCAATAGAGCGTGCAATATTAGCAATTTCAAAAAATTACAAAAACATGATTTTCTCAAAAACGGCTCCAAATTTTTTTCTTTAAATTTTTGGTAGAGTTAGTGCCCAACCAACCCTATCCGATGACATAAACGTCATATTGCTCTATTTTGTTTTTTCAAAAATCACAAAAATTTAATTTATTTTACTTGTCTCTCACGTCGGTTTACCTTAGAGGCGATTTCTTCACTCTATTAGATTTATGAGTACATTTGCTTTAAATAATGTTCAAGTTTCTCGAAAACAACAGTTTTCTGTATAAAGGAGCACTAATTTCCGAATTTTCAGAAACGCTCAAATGCCATTTTCTCAAAAATGACTCCAAATTTGTTCTTCAAGTTTTTCCAATGGATAGTGCTAAGTACACTGTTTAATATGATGTAATGTTAATTTTCGTGTGTTCTTTTGTTTTGTTTTTTCAAAAATTACACAAATGTATTTTTTTAATATCTCTCACGCTATTAATATGCACATTTCCATCGATTTGTACACATTTGTGAGTAGACGTGCTTGAAAGGACTTCAAATGAAGTTTTTCGAAAACTCAATAGATTCTGTGAAAAAGAGCTTCAAATTTCGCATTTACAGTAAAGCTTAATCGCCATTATCTTAAAAACGGTTTCAAAATTTTCAATGAAAATTTCTATTTTGGACGAGATTTTACTCTTTTTTAATATTCTGAAGTAATATTTCGGTTCTACTATAAAGTTACAGAGAAGTTAAGAAAACGTCAAGTACTTTTGGTGACGATATATGGCAGCTGGCCAGAGAATGGAGGAAGACCTTAAAGCCAGTCCACGCCAAGGAAACTAGAAAAAATTACTACGAGAAAGTCTGTGCCATTCTGTAGCACCTCTAGTTTTCAATTTTCGAACAATCAAATCAGGCATTTCAGCGAACATGAGACCTGCACTATTCTCTTAAGCGTCCTTTGCGCTATCTAAGGCCCAAATTTAATCAAAAATGTTTGTGCAGTTTAATAAAAAAATGGTTTAAAGAAAATAAAAATTTCCAGTTTGACACAAAATTTCGCAAAAAATGCTTATATTATCGAAAAATTGAGCATGACATTATTTGAAAGCCTGTTTTTTTGTGAATACATTTCATTCAGAAAAAAGTCTACCTTCATAATTGTAGATGTAGGAAGACCCCCGAAAAAAAATTGAATTTTGGCAATTTTCAAAAATTAGAATTTTCAACAAGCATGAGTCCTGCTTCATTCTCTTAACGCTCTTCACACTATTCAATAACAAAGTATAATCCAAAACGTTGGTGCCATTTTTTGAAAACGTCCCACGGGCATCATGTACTAGAGTACACCCGCCCCAACAAAAAATTAAAATGTTTGGAATTCCAGGGACCGCGACACCAGCAAGGTCAATTGGGGAAAATGAATTCTGAAGAAAATCGGCAGAACGGTTTAGCCGCTAGCGTTGTTGATAGACAGGCGTTTTGCTGTCAATCGATTTTTCGGTATCAAGGACCCACAAAATATGAATTCTGGCTACACCATGTGTTTGAGAATTTTTTTTCTGAATTCAGCAACTGCACTTATCCATTTTTTCGTCACCAGGGCCCGGCAATAAGAGATTTTCTGACGAAAATTCGCCGATTTTTCCCGTAGCATTACATAACGTTCTCTCTACTGCGGAAGCGAGAAAGTCAAAATCACACGTTTTTATCTATTGAATTCTATTTATCTACCTTATTTATTAATATATATTTATCTATTATATTCGCCGTTTTCCGACGCACAATTTCTCTTCTTACGCACTACCTTCGCAAGGGCGAGAAAGTAAAAAGTACATGCTAAGGCTAATCAGCTATGGATTTTATCTATTATCCTTCTTCGTGAAGGAATAGACTTACTGTCGCATGAACATGGAGAACGATAATTTGAATAACTATATTCTTCATCGACCTCTAGAAAACGTGCACGGATAGTGGAAGTTACATTTACGTCCAGAAGCAAAACAAGGGGCCATCTCAGCATTCGCTAAAAGAATCACACAAACTGCAAAAAATTCTGACCGAAAACGTGCAGTCCAGACTGCACGTTTTCTACATGAGCATGTTCATAATTTTTCATGCAGAAAGCCTACAGTTTGACTCAAGCGCCTCTAGCGGCAGAATCATTCACTAACGGTAATCGGCCATTTCGATTTCGTGGTTGCCTGTAAAAGAGCGATTGTGTGAAGTAATATATTCTGATAAACTTTCTCTTTCTCAATTCCTACCTTCTTATTTTAATTCTCTATGCTCCTCATGGTTAATTAATCCCAAATAAAGATCATAGCCAGAACCAGTGGAGAAGCTAGTCTTGCAGTTGGGTATTCTAAAAATCTTATTTTACTTTTTTTGTAAATTAGCTCCATGCATGGGTTTTCTCATTCACCAAAAAAGTCAACAATTTATTCTTTAAAGCTGTTGTTTCTGCACAGTTAATTTAGCAGACACCTCCACAGCCAGTGTACTGAAATTACTGATTTTGATATTTACCATGGAATTTCTCAGAAATGTCTACCCTCTTTAATGTAATCATATTCCTTTCACATAATGCTGTAGATAAAGGGGAAGTTAGACTGAGTTGTGTCAACCAACAGGCTCTTGATAATTTTTTATAGACCAATTTGTCTAACAAATACTTCAACAACAAATCTGCAGCCATGTATTTTGTATTTTTAATGTATACATTGTCGGTTCATTTCGAAGCTTCTCGCTGTAAAAGAATGGATATTGTTTAATTAGGAAAGAAAACTTTTCTGAACGAAATAACACTTTGTAGGTGGAAAACTGCTTTGCGTCAAAAAATTCAATAAAATGAAAGTTTTCAAAATCCTGAATCCTATAGTCAATCTGAATCACTAATGTATAAATAATTTTAAAAGAAATAATTTTGTATCTTTGAAATAATAATTCTGACCCTGAAAGTACATTCGCAGTCATGTCTGCTTTGATGCAGATTTCAAGTCTCTTCATATCCAACTCAGTATATTACTACGTAACTATACTATTTCTATCTCTACAACATTTTACTTGCCTCATGATTTCACATTGTTGAGCGAAAACTGCATTTCGATATCGTGAACCGTTCAGAAGCTATGGGATTGGCACATAGTCAATGGGACATTCTCTGCATCACACAATATTTTGCTTTATTAATTATTTCATAAAGAAAACACAAACAAAAATCACACAAACAACTGTACTGTCCCACAACGTCAGGTGATAAGGTGAATTTGCCTGGCCGAGATGTGGACGTGCATCGTGGTACAAGTCCGTGCCTCCCAGTTCCCTAGGCTCCCTGCAGATTGAGAGAGAGTGAGAGGGAGATAGCGCGTGCCCTGTTGTGCGCATGCCCAGAAGAGCCAGCCGGTGTCCATCCACTGGCAGGCTCCTCGCTCAGCTACCGACCCGAAAGAGTATATCTCTGCGGCTCTGCTAATTCCCTCGGACGTAAGAGTCGGAAACATTTAATTTTCTTCAAAGATTCAGTAAAAAATATTGAAAATGGCACACTTAACGACAGATTTTATTGAAAACTAATTTGAGTATTCTAAGGCTCACAGATTACCCTTCATCTTCGCCACTGGCCAGAACGCACACCACTGACATATACCACCACTGACAGTACTCAGACGGCACAATTCAGTTGTTTTTCTTCAGACCCCCTAGCGGAGGCTTGCGGCGATTCGTGCAGAAAACGTACAGATCATGTATGCGCGACTTTTGGCTTCTAGTTTGGGATCTTGAAGTTTCTGTGTAGAAACTGTATGAGAATCTGCATGAAAACTATACCGTGTATGTCGGGCATTATGTTTATGTAAAATGTACATATATTTTATGTGATTTTTTGTGGTGCGTTGTTGATACTGACACCTGATGAATTTTATTGTTACGTCGAGTTTGTTTTAGGCATCTGTATTCTCTAAACATGTTCCAACATTTTTGACAAAAAACCATTGATTCGTAAATCAAGTGGCACGGAATAGATAAACTTCCAAACTTAATAAAGAGAGGTATACAAGAATGATGAAGGTGATTCGTAAAATTTTTACTTTCTCATATACGTATGTACATACGGAATAATATACGTAGTATAGAGTATATACATGTAATGATGCGGAAAATAGATTTCGAGATTTCAACGGAAATACACGTTTTTGGGTTCCCTGATACCGAAAAAAAGTGTTGTTTTTTTCTTTTTTTCCGAAACGTCCGTCCATCTGTGAATACTACTAGCGCCTAAACCACACGTACGTTTTCCAAATTGAAGAAACATCTGTCCATCTGGCTCTAGTGGAAGCTTTGAAATTTTGAAAAACATTCTTTAAAATTTATGGGTACTTTACATGAAGCCCCCCGGACATTTTCATAATTTTCTCAAAAAACTGCTCCAAACTTTTCTTTAAATTTCTTGTAAGAATAGAGGGAAATACACTTATAAATGTGGCATGGGACCGATTTTCACGGTTAACTCTTAATTTTCGAAAATTGCAAAAGTTTTAATTTTTTTCGGCGTCTTCCTACAACTACAAAATATAAGACAGATTTTGGCTTCAAATGAAATTTCGATAAATAGTTCTTTCATTAAAGTAATGTAAATTTTTTTTGGAAATTTTATGTTTTCGTGAAATATTCACAATTTAAAAAAATAAGAAAACACGATTTTTTAAAAACGGCTTAAATTTTTTCTTTAAATTCTTGGTAGGGTTAGTGCCCAATGAACCCCATACAATGACACAAACGCCATATTACTCCATTCTTTTGTTTTTTCAAAAAGTATAAAATATTTTTTTTAATTGTCTCGGTTATATTTACATTAGAGGCAATTTCTTTACATTATTATATTTATGAGTACATAGGCTTTAAATAACGTCAAATAAAGTTCCTCGAAAACTCAACATTTTTTTAAATGAGCTCAAAATTCCGCATTTTGAGAAACGCTCCAACGCCATTTTCTCACAACTGGCTCTATTTTTTTTCTCATACGTTTCCAACGAATAGCGGTAATGGCACTGTTTAATATGACGTAAAGTTCATTTTAGAGTATTCTTTTGTTTTTTCCAAAATTACACAAACTAATTTTTTATCAATATGTCACGCCGTTAATATGCACATTTCAATGGATTTGTATATATTATTGAATTTATGAGTGGAAGCTCTTCAAATTACTTCAAATGAAGTTTTCGGAAAACTCAATAGATTCCTTTGAAAAAGATCTTCATATTTCGCATTTACAATAACACTTAATGTCATTTTCTTAAAAACGGCTCCACATTTTTCAATGACAAATGCTATTTACGACGAAGTTTTATTCTTCTTGAATATTCTTAAAATAATATTTCGGTTTTACTATTTGGAAACCGAAAATTGAGAAAACTTCAAAAAATTTACTTTGGGCGGTGATAAATGGCAGCAGGCAAGAAAGAGGGGGCAAGACATACAGTACCAGTCCACACCAAGGAAACTAGGAAACTTAACTACGAGAAAATCTGTGCATTCTGTTGCACCTGTAATTTGAATCTAAATGCCTGAGAGCTACAGGAAGGGGGTTTCCCAAAAATAATTTGCCGTATTTCAAGTGGAAATGAACATGCGGGAAATATACTCAACGATCAATATGAAGGCTGACTGAATGTCAAAGAATTCTGAACACGTAGCGTAATGAACTAAATCTTGTGATCAATTCATTTAAATGGACGTTGCATTCGAGGTGTGACTTGCATTGAGAGACCCAAAAAATTTGTTATCTTAACATCAGTCAAAAGCACAGCGATCATTTTCAATAAAGTGTGCAATTCTTTATTTAAAATGAAAAACTGCATTGAAACAGTGTTCTTTTCCTTTACTATTAATTTACTATTACGAAAACAATTTGAAAATTTGATATTGAACTATTTAGTTTCTATATTGCAAAGAATATTCGTTTCATTCGCAAAAAGAACTATTCTTCCTTTTCGAGGACGTATCGTTTAGGCATTGTAGAAAGAGAATAAGGCTAAAATCGAACCCTGCGGGACCTAATATGCAATTAGCAATGAATCGGAAAGGCGAGTAAATAATGTATATCATTCCAGTACGGTATTTCCACCGAGGCTCCAACTCTTAGACTTCAGCTTGCGGATTGACGTTCATATAAAGATAAAGATCTGCGTTAAGGAAAAAACAAATAGTAATGCATGACTGAACGGACAAAAAACATGGGCTATAACGGTGTAAACTAGAAGTGCTGCAACAGCACCTTCTGTAACTCATTAGTTTTAACGGTTCCGCAATATTATACAATCACATTAATCTGCAAAAGGGTTACCAACCACATACGATACCTACATATAAACGCGCCTACAGAAATAATAAAGTAAGCTCTGTTCCATGCAGAACCGTACGTTATACCCCCACATCCTGAACTGAATACCGCACCCCAGTACACCACAGTGCCCCAACACATTAAAATCGAATTATTTCCCATTTCCAACTGATATATTTGAAATCTCAGAGTTCCACAAAAATTATACCTGCGCCACTCCTTTAAGCGTCCCTTGCTCTAACCGTGGGGAAACGTTAAAGAAAAATTTCCGAGTGATTTTTGAACGGACAAACAGACTCACGGACAGACGGACATACGGACAGAGACACGGACAAGCAGGCAGACACGGACAAACAGAAAGACACTGACAGATACGGACAAACACACACGGACGAAGACAGACGAACAGACACTCGCACAGACAGACACACACGGACAAACAGACAGACGGCGGACGGACGGACGGACGAACGAACAGCAGACCGACGAACAGACAGACCGACGAACAAACAGTAAAACCGACGAACAGTAAGACCGACGAACGAACAGACAGACCGACGAACGAACAGACAAACCGACGAACGAACAGACAGACCGTCGAACGAACAGAAAGACCGACGAACGGAGAGACAGACCGACGAACGGACAGACAGACCGACGAACGGACAGACAGACCGACAAACGGACAGACAGACCGACAAACGGACAGACAGACCGACAAACGGACAGACAGACCGACAAACGGACAGACAGACCGACAAACGGACAGACAGACCGACAAACGGACAGACAGACCGACAAACGGACAGACAGACCGACAAACGGACAGACAGACCGACAAACGGACAGACAGACCGACAAAAGGACAGACAGACCGACAAACGGACAGACAGACCGACAAACGGACAGACAGACAGACAAACGGACAGACAGACAGACAAACGGACAGACAGACCGACAAACGGACAGACAGACCGACAAACGGACAGACAGACCGACAAACGGACAGACAGACCGACAAACGGACAGACACCGACAAACGGACAGACAGACCGACAAACGGACAGACAGACCGACCGACGACGAACGGACAGACAGACCGACGAACGGACAGACAGACCGACGAACGGACAGACAGACCGACGAACGGACAGACAGACCGACGAACGGACAGACAGACAGACGAACGGACAGACAGACCGACGAACGGACAGACAGACCGACGAACGGACAGACAGACCGACGAACGGACAGACACAGACAGACAGACCGACGAACGGACAGACAGACAGACCGACGAACGGACAGACAGACAGACAGACGAACGGACAGACAGACAGACCGACGAACGGACAGACAGACAGACCGACGAACGGACAGACAGACAGACCGACGAACGGACAGACAGACCGACGAACGGACACAGACAGAGACGAACGGACAGACAGACGAACGGACAGACAGACAGACGAACGGACAGACCGACGAACGGACAGACCGACGGACGAACAAACAGACCGACGGACGAACAAACAGACCGACGGACGAACAGACAGACCGACGGACGAACAGACAGACCGTGGGACGAACAGACAGACCGACGGACGAACAGACAGACCGACGGACGAACACAGTCGGACGGACGAACACAGTCGGACGGACGAACACAGTCGGACGGACGAACACAGTCGGACGGACGAACACAGTCGGACGGACGAACACAGTCGGACGGACGAAGGAACACTGTCGGAAGGACGAACAGACAGTCGGACGGACGGACAGACCGACGGACGAACGGACAGACAGACCGACGGACGAACCGACAGACGGACCCACAGACAGACGGACGGACGAACCGACAGACGGACCCACAGACAGACCAACGCACAGACAGACCGACGCACAGACAGACCGACGCACAGATAGACCGACGCACAGACAGACCGACGCACAGACAGACCGACGCAGACAGATCGACGCACAGACAGAGCGACGCACAGACAGAGCGACGCACATACAGACCGACGCACAGACAGAGCGACGCACAGACAGAGCGACGCACAGACAGAGCGACGCACAGACAGACCGACGCACAGACAGAGCGACGCACAGACAGACCGACGCACAGACAGACCGACGCACAGACAGACCGACGCAGACAGAGCGACGCACAGACAGAGCGACGCACATACAGACCGACGCACATACAGAGCGACGCACTGACAGACCGACGAACAGGCAGACCGACGAACAGACTGACGGACGAACAGACAGACGGACGAACAGACAACCGGACGAACAGACAGACGGACGAACAGACAGACGGACGAACAGACAGACGGACGAACAGACAGACGGACGAACAGACAGACGGACGAACAGACAGACCGACGAACAGACAGACGGACGAACAGACAGACGGACGAACAGACAGACGGACGAACAGACAGACGGACGAACAGACAGACGGACGAACAGACAGACGGACGAACAAACAGACGGACGAACAAACTGACGGACGAACAAACAGACGGACGAACAAACAGACGGACGAACAAACAGACGGACGAACAGACAGACGGACGAACAGACAGACTGACGAACAAACAGACGGACGAACAGATAGACGGACGGACGAACAGACAGACAGACGGACGAACAGACAGACACACGGACGAACAGACAGACGGACGAACAGACAGACGGACGAACAGATCGACAGACGGTGGAACAGACAGACAGACGGACGAACAGACGGACGGACGAACAGACAGACAGACGGACGGACGAACAGACAGACAGACGGACGGACGAACAGACAGACAGACGGACGGACGAACAGACAGACAGACGGACGGAAGAACACACAGACAGACGGACGGACGAACAGACAGACAGACGGACGGACGAACAGACAGACAGACGGACGAACAGACACAGACGGACGAACAGGCAGACGGACGAACAGACAGACGGACGAAAAGACAGACGAACAGACAGACAGACGAACAGACGGACGGACGGACGAACAGACGGACGGACGAACAGACAGACGCACGAACAGACAGACGCACGAACAGACAGACGGACGAACATACAGACGGACGAACAGACAGACGGACGAACAGACAGACGGACGAACAGACAGACGGACGAACAGACAGACCGACGCACAGACGGACGAACAGACAGACGGACGAACAGACAGACGGACGAACAGACAGACGAACGAACAAACAGACGGACGAACAAACAGACGGACGAACAGACAGACGGACGAACAGACAGACGGACGAACAGACAGACGGACGAACAGACAGACGGACGAACAGACAGACGGACGAACAGACAGACGGACGAACAGACAGACGGACGAACAGACAGACGGACGAACAGACAGACGGACGAACAGACAGACGGACGAACAGACAGACGGACGAACAGACCGACGGACGAACAGACAGACGGACGAACAGACAGACGGACGAACAGACAGACGGACGAACAGACAGACGGACGAACAGACAG